>JAXCGZ010021519.1:30000-42461 GCA_037179515.1 Halocaridina rubra
GAACCCGACAACATACCTACAACATAGCTGGAGCACAAGCACTCTCTCCAATCACGTGGACCAAGTGATATCCAGGCAATGGGTTAACAATCAGGAAGAGTACATAAACGTACAACATACCCTTCCTTCTTAAGCTGAATATTATAGTAGAAAAATCTAGCGCCCTCGGTTTCTCCTGATGCAAAAAAGCACTCAGTACAGATATCAGATTCATTGCTATACTCAGGGCTCCTTATGTCTCTGTCAGCTTAATGTAAATACGGATATATTGTTATCAGTGCAATATATAGACCTTTTCGTGCTTGTTCTATTCCAGTTGCAAAAGTTCATGTGTAGATCTAATATTAACATATGTTTGCACCTGCCATTTAATGCCCATATCTGCACCCTGTTATGAGCCTACGTTCTTTGACATCATTTATGTAGGCAAATTGTTTTTGAGTCCATGGCCTGTGGACAGCTAAGAAAGTTAAAACGGAAATATATATGAAGAGAAATTTAGATATAAAGGTAGTCAACAAAATTAATTACTTCTGGAATCACTAAGGGCATAATTAAACTCATTTAAAAATATTAAAGTTCTAAATATGCAGTATTTCTTTAGACACCCAAATTAGAACCATCTAGCTCATCAATAGCTCTTATAATACATTGTACACTTATACTAATCAATGACCATAATGAACAATCAACAGAATAGAGCTGAGCAGTGATATTTTAGTACAGTATAAAATAAAAATATTGCCAGAAATAATTTGGTACTTCAAGGGACAACTGCATATTAAAACAATTCTCTACATATTTGGAGTTTTTAAAGAACATAGAATAAAAATAATAACCAAACTCCAAAGTGGCACAAGATACATCTTGAAGGTATACGAACATATAAAACAACAAAGTAAAAATGTTCATAGAAACTTTATTTCATAAAATTAACTATCACCACATATCATACCATATACTAATAAATAATGGCTAGGATTACAAATAAAAAATCACATTCATGGAATGATTCCAGCAGGAAAAAGTATTATTAATGAATGATATTCAATTTCTTGGCAAAATAAGACTTTGTGCTTTCATATCATTTACATTAATGCTTAACTAACAACAGAAAAGGGATTAATCGATCCCATAAATTTCCCCTCCAAAATATCTAACATTATATCGTCTTCTGCTTAAATGTATTAGAGCTGCTAGTACAAGAAAGCAAATAAAAATACCTCAGTCTTAAAGCTCTTTGCCTGCTATCGACAGCAAACAAAACCAAGCCATGCATCAGCATATTCCAAAGTTTTACCCAAAACTTTTACATGAGACTTTAGTCTACTTCAACAACAATGATATATTCCACACTGCAGCACCTCATTCTAATTCCCATATAGAAATAATTAACACACTCCAGTGCTCCATTTCCTTCTTGCCCTTCCTCTTAAGACCCAATAGAACCCAAATACTGTATATTTATAAAACCTACCGAACTGTCATTTCTAAGCATCAAAATTAGCTAAGTCACTCTAGCATGTATAAAAAATCACATTTACCTTTTCTTTATCAAAGTTTTTCATATCACAATAACTTATCAGGGACTGGTTGCTGCTAGTAAATCTTTTAAGGTACAAACCGCACGTCACTTTACAAAAATATAAAATCTTATTGTGATAAAGTAATACGTAGCTACCTTACTTCTGGCGCATATTTCTAGTTAAATAATTTGTAATTCCTGGCAGTGATGCAGTTCTTAGTAAGTAATAAAACTTGCAGAAATCAAATATCAAGATGTACCTTCAAATATTATGTAAGCGAAAAAAATAGTTCTATATGGTTTCTCCTTGCACCAAAATTTAAATGCATAATTTACACAAGAACATCATATTATAAACACGAGACCATATATCACCAAATGTAGATAAGTGGCCAACCATGCACTAATATTAGCCGACGCAGCAGAGGTTCCCTGAATCTCGTCCATTTTCACCCTCTATAACAATTGCTTTGAGACATGAAAAGAAGCTCAAAGATGGATGAATTACTGGCCCTCTTCATCCAGAATTCCATCATGTCATATCTTATAATACAGAGGATTTATTGCCTAGTTTATAAAAATAGTTGTAAAAAATTATTCCAAATACCCAAACTTAATTTTCAGCTGGACAGATGTGACAGGTGTACAAAAATCTATATGAGCACTACTGTTGTTAACCACATATGAGTCCACATAAGACAATGCATATTTGTGAAGTAATTTTATATTGTATTATAAAAGTGAAGCAATTATGGTCACCTAGAGCTTTAAAAGTATGTAAAATAGCTTAGAGTAAGAAAGCCCCGTTATATCTGTGAACACAGTAAAATTCATTATCTTGCTGAGGTAAGTGTACTCCTGAAGCAAGTAAGCTCTTCTATCAAATATTCTTACTGTATGTACAAATACTGATCTCTGGAAAAACAGAAATTGATAACTGCAGTTATATTTGCCAGTAAGAAGTCCAGAAACTTATGCTCTACCATGATTTTAGTTCTCATACCCACTACCTTTGTTTTCACTACTTATATCCTTCCTCGTCCTAATGCCCCTTTCCCAACGCCTTGTCATTAGGAGTTTAAACATTTGTGCAAGCTTAATCCTTATTCATAATACTGCATATTTCTGCTTAAGTATTTATTTTCTTTGTCATCAAAGATAGAGCTCAAGGATTTTTGTTTGAATATAAGATAACTTTGGTGCAAAACACATACCCAAGTGTAGGAATAGAGGTTTGTTTAGAGTAAGCAAGAGATGAAATCTAATATTGAATTAAACAGTTAAGAAAAATATAAATATACCAGAAGTTATCCATTGTAAATAACTCAAACTGCCCAGAAGATTGTTTTAGAATTATCATGAATTTGAGTATCTAACCTGCAATGCATATTTTCAGACGTGAATGACGTGTATTTGTGGTGAGGGAGATAGAACATCTTACTTATTCTCCTTTCAGTTTATGCTACTGGCTACAATAAGATTTGCAGTATGTTAAAAAATTATTATTATTATTATTATTATTATATATATATATATATATATATATATATATATATATATATATATATATATATATATATATATATATATATATATATATATATATATATATATATTTTTTAGAGAAGTAATAATTCTCAGGTCTGTCATCTATCTTCAATGAATTTCAAATTGTTAAATTGTCAATAAACACTAAAAGAGCTACAAAAAACCAATGTACACTGTTCATAGTTCATCCTCAAGTTTTGAATTAAACCACAGAATTTATGATGTAATATTTAGAATAAAATCTTAAACAAGATACATTTGAAATATTCCTCTATCAGTTTCTCACATCTTATAATACCTTAAATAATGACCAATAAAATAATTACAGAAGTAAGATGCAACTGTGTATTGAACATAAATTGAATAACTTGTATCTGTCATTATTCCCATATATTGGGCAAGACCTACATATAAATTAACCTATAATAATGCATAAAATCACAAATATGGGGAAACAATTAACAAAGCCCATCTGTTTCCATTTAGCCTAAAAAAACAATATCCACAGTCAGAAGTAAAAGATATGCAACCTGATGTTTGTCAAATAAAAAGGTTATCATTTGCGACTGCCAATAAAGACTGCAACGAATTTAAAAAGTTACAGCAATATTTTCATTGATGTCTTCTCCAGTGTTAACTGAATGCAAAGTAAAGTAAAGCTGCAGATTTATCAAAATAAAAAAATACTATGAGAATATGTAATACTACCAATAAAATCATGCATCATAATGGAATATTAAAATACAGATACTTGTTCATACGAGTTACTTTCAATTCTTTTCCCCAAGGTATCTAAATATGATGGAGTACATCTCGCTGATTTACAGGCCTAACTAATTCAGGAAGGCCACATAAATGCAGCACGTTAGTTATCCAATGGAATAATACAGTATGTTATATATGCATCATACTATCAGTAAAATTTATATCTATTCTCTAAGAAGGAGCACTTCTGCTCTCTCACAACTTAAACATTACAGAGAAAAATCTTTGTCAAAGCTCTAAGAACATTAATAACCAGCTTGGATTGAAGAAATGACATTTAGAGTCTTTCACTTTCAATATCATTGCTAGATTCCAATGCCAGGGATACATCTTCCGATACAGCCGATCCTTTCGTATCTGCATCTGATTTCTGTGGCTCTTCACCCGGATTTGAAATATTATTCAAAGAGATAGACGATGCTTTGATTGCCGGTGTATGCGCATTGCTGGCGGGTGAGGTTATACTTGAATCTTCATTCTCCTGATGAGAATCTAAACTATGTGGTTCAGTATGATCGCTATCACTGGGAGGTTCATCTAAACCTGAGTCGTGGGGACTGTGCGAGCGAGGCAACGTGCTTGGAGGAGAACTTACGGAACTTGGTGGATTCTGGCTCTCTTCTCCACACTCGGTTGGAGGCGATAACTCTTCTCTGTCTTCTCTTGCAGATTCACCACATAGCTCTTTCTCGTACTGCAACATGAACTCAGGATCCACTTCTCGTAACTGATTCAGTAGATGAGAGCGCTCGTGTTCTGTCCAGGTGCCAAACCAATCATGGAACAATTTTATCTGCAAGGTGATATGCAAAGAGTTAAGGGTAGATTATTAATCAACTGAAATACCTGTAATGTGAGAAAGATAAATCTTTTGAACAAAAGTTACTCAGGAAAATGACACTTTTGGATATTACCAATGAAGAGACAAAACACTCTATTAACTAAAAATATAGGATTTATTTCTCATAAATTGTTCTTACACAATTTAAAAAGCAAGAAATTCAAACTGCAAACTAGAATGAGATAACACCATTCGCAACCAAATGTAAAGTAAACTAGCATGAACACATTGACTCTGCAAGCCACTGTACTAAGCAACACAAAGCACAGTAAAAATTTATGAAAAATAAAGAAGGGGCCCCCTTGCTAGAATAGTTATATGATATCTAAAGCACCCCAGGCGCGGTGGTGGGTGTAATAGGATGGGACACTGATTACATTCTCTTAGGGAGTAAAACTGTGTTAGTTTTATATTTTTTTTAAATCCTAACAGCCGCAGAATGAGCATTACTCCCTTTATTATCCTCACTCTCATGGAGATACTGCTTTATCATACACTGTAAGCTTCGAAAAGAGCGGTCACTAAGCGTGCCGAACTGACAGAAGCTATTACCTGATGGACACCAATACCCGCTACCTCGTATCTCCAAGTCACTGTGGTAAAGGGAGGCTCTGCAATCCACACTGAGCTGATGAATTCATGAACTCCTGGGTGAGAGCCAGAGGCTATATTTATTGAGCTATGTTAGTCAGGGTTTACAGTTCATTTTTAATATAATCTCTAGTCTGTGCAGCTTGCAGTATATATTAACGACAATACTGTACTTTAAGTTCCAAGCTAGGTAACTGGTTTAACAATGTACCAACAGAGAATCCCATTTACATATAAAGCTCCTTTACAATTTCCAGGTAAGAATAATGCTATGAAGGACGTCTTTGCATGTTTTTTTCATATCTGCATTTGGTTCCTGGACATACTTTACTATTGATTTTTGAATACAGGAACAATTTTCAGTTTGAGGAGTGATTAATATCTATTACATTTAAAATATCTATCCTGAGAAGCAATAAAGAGCACATATTTTAAAGGCTGCCTTTACCTAGCAGTCTGTGGATTACTAATAACCAAAGGAGGAGTGTTCAGACTCATTCTTATGCATTCCCAACACCAAGCCAATGAGAACAAAAGAAAACCTTGAACAAGGACTAAAATGTTAGCTCTGCTTAATTGGTCAATTCCTGTTGTAGGAATATTGTCTTTTTTATGTAGCTATCATATACACCATCATTAGTTTTAGTAAAACACATACAAGCTTTCAGTGAAAAAATCCGGAGCAGTATTAAATAACAATGCCCCTGACAGCTAAGCTCAAGACTAAAATGGTTAAAGAGAAAATGAGAATATACTTTAAATGGAAAGTAAAATTATGGAATGTTTCTCTGAAAGAGATACAGTACTTTTAATAGGGAGCTACAATAGTCAATAAAACATACTGAGAAGTAGAAGAGCCAAAAATATAACAAGAGCAATACGGTTTTCATAAATCAAATGAATTTAGAAGATAAACTCTTTGTTACATGGAAAATATGACTCAACTTCCTCTTTATTCAAGAAGCTAAACTTGCTTAAATTTAATTACTTGATACAATATTTGTCTTATTATTATACATAGTGATGTTAATGATAACAGAAAATTATTTAGATTTATTCAACACAACCATGGAACCAGAGGTAACAATATAAATTTGATATGTCCACAGCCGAGAACAACCTTGTAAAAATTTTCTATTCACTGTTTTGGCACAAAATGTTGGAATGCATTACCAGAAGATTCAAAAACAATAACTGGCACAACTTTATTTAAAAAGAAACTCAAACAGCATTTATTTACTAAGCAAAATCAAGCAGCTGTTGATTAATAATTAATACAGTATTGGTGTATCATTATGTCCAGGTTAAGGTCAGGCTACTGTTTTGTTTTATTACAAGATAAGTATGAGATTGCTATATTGGAGCTTTTGTTAACTATTGCCGTCATACTTTAAATTATGTGAAATGTATATTAAACTGCCTGCCAAGGAGCTCTTGCTCAGCAGGCTAGTGCCTCTGAATATAATGTACATATTTATTCCTGTATGTGTACTAAATATTTGGCAATAAAATCTATGACTATGGAAAAAAAAAAAAAAAAAAAATCTTCCATGACTATGGTAATTCGCCAACCAGCCTGGTTAATAGAGAGAAGCAAGACAACTAAAAAAAATTCAATCTATGCAAACCAAATAGTACATATTTAGCTAATAATGTTAATTTCCACTGTAAAATGTACTGCATAATAGTGAACCATTATTGCTTGACTTAAATGAAGACGACCCCGATAGACGAATGCAGATGTGTGAATGGTTTTCATGTAAATTGGATGAAAATATAAATTTTACTAAAGACTTTGTGTTGTTCAGTGATGAAGCTATGTTTTATGTAAATGGTGAAGTCGTTCGTTTACACATAATTAGACATGTTCTGTGTGGAAACTTCGTGGAATAGAAGATTAAGTAATGTCATGTGTCCTACTAATTGATTGAAAAGTCCCTTTTAAGTAACTACATTCAACAGCCTTTATAAAAGTATGGCTTACAAGCTATTGATACTTGGTAAATAACTAAAAAGTTAGCCGTATTCTGAATATAAGGAGGGCCTGTGGTTGAACAAGAAATGTCATATATAGGAGGCTAGTATAAATTTTTTCAGTTCAGTATGTAATGAATATTAAATAAACATTTCTAAATTACAAGATCATGACCTGCCTCTGTTTCAAACCAAGTGACTTTGACTCCAGTCTTCCGAGGCGGTGTGTAAAGCACTTCTAGCTAAATCTGCTTAGAGATACAAAGGAGAGGGTAGGGGTGTTTATTATGTGATAGCCCCTCCCATTTGAGAAGACTAACTACATAAAGCCATTCAATATATATGAGCTCAGAGGTGGAATGATATCATCATGGGGTATGGCTCTATTCCTTTAAGAAAAGCTTTGTACTCAATATCAACTACTAAAATGGAAAATTGAATAATAAGAGTAATTTACCTGGCAGTCAAAAAGGGAAGGCCTCCTTCCCTGTAGTTTCATTGAGTCAATGCCTCCCAGAAGCCCATTAATATGATCTTTGGGTTGATATGCTTGAACCAATATGGGCAAAAAGTCTTCCCTCTGCATCTCAGACCATGTGGCAAACCACTGAGACAAGAAGTTAACTTGATCAATCGATGTGTGTTGCTGAGGCATGTTGAATATCAGTTTTAATAATTAAGAGGCTTTAGTGTTACTGCTGTTGGCTGGAACCAGTTTTCTGGTTTACTAGGGTGTGAAAATTTCCAACAAATCCAGGATCTTGAAGCTCCAAGCTCATAAGCAGCAAATTACGATATTTACACGGCCATGAGTCAAACCACTGAGAAAAGAGACGGAGCTGGCACTGGAGAACGGACTGGAAGCTGCTGTTCAAGTTTAGTTGATCAAAGCCCTGAGAAAAGTAGAAATACTATTTCATTAGGAGGTCATATTATAAGGACCCAACAACTTTTTATGAAGTAAGAGGTCTGTACTTTACAAATTGTTAAAAAAATTTAACTAATTTCTAGGAAAGAAAAAGTGTAATAATAGCTAGTATTATTGTAAAAGAATACTATTATGAGTCATTGAAACTTCAGATTATCTAAATATAAGTATTATTGAAAATGCAGCAATAAATATTATAATTATGAAGCTACCCAGTGTTATGCGTTATAACTTATTGAAGTACTGTATCAGTTACTAAACTTTTGATGAGCTTAAACTAAGCATGAAAGTAGCTATTATTTATATTTCAATTGCAAGATCTACCAATAACAAATTTTCACACCTGGAATAATTGATCAACATCTGGAGGAACTGCTTTCTCCACCAGTATATGCAGAAACTGTTCCTTCTGTGGCGCCTCCCAATTGCTGAACCAACTCAACACACAGCGCAACTCCCGCTCCTCTTCATAAAAGGACATCTATACTAGGGTGATCTGTAAATAAAAATTTGTATGAAAAGTAAGAATAATGCGAAGTCCCACTTTACTGTAAGCAATGCACAGCACACTATTCTGTTACAAGAAAATACTTAGTACCAAAGCTCTAGGCATTTAATGGGAAACAATACTATAGCAATTATGATTCGTGGATATCAACTTTTGAGGCACTTTAATATACATAACAAGATCTTTACAAATTAGATAAAAAAAAAAATTCAACACAAACCCATCAACTGTATTCAAATCGTATAAACAGGAAATGAAATGATTTACCCCGTCATACATTGAAATGACAAGATATATGAAGAAATAACATAGCAAAAAATGCCTGCTATTGCAGTATAATCAATATAAATAACATTTTAACAAGATGCAGACTTCAATTATTCAGTCTTTTCACAGTATTTAATAACACAGTAATATCAAGAATATATAAAAGCAAAACAGAAAATATAAATACTAAGTAATGCCGGAGTTTACTCAAACATATATTTTAAAAACATGTGCAAGAACTCAATTCACATCATAATCAGGTGAGCTGGGAACTATTACAAACTCACCAAATGTGACAAAGCCAAAATGTTCATTTTTACCAATACCCACTTTGGGTCTATAACTATGAACAATATCCAATGTAACTTATATCAATATTATTGCTTACAGTAATATTAAACATTATAGCAAATAAACCTATATATAATATATACAAGTTAAAAACGTTCTCTGTGATATAGAAAAATAAATCTTTCTTTCTACGTTGCTTGAGATCAATACAAGCTTTAAATAAATGTATAGATACTGTACTATTATTAATTATATAAAAGGCAAAAGTGATAGACTGAGAGTAATGGAATAGCCAGGGAGAGGTTTTGGTAAGGTTTAAAAGCTATTGGTAGTCTCAAACCCTGGTAGATAGTGTAAAACAAGTAGCTATGGGGAGTGAACTTTACAGCCTACATATATCTAATTAACCTAAAAAAAACTTGAAAATAAATTATAAATATAATTTTTACTGACTATTTTTCCTGAATCTTGCGAAGAAAGTGCTCATTTTCAGTGTATTTGTAGCAGAACAGATTAAAAACCTCTCATATTTCAACATGTTTAAATTTCACTTGAAATATGCATGAATTGGCACAACACAGCAATGCCTCGTGTGTCACTGCAGCTGTGCCCTACTTATTATTGTAGAGAATTTAGAGTCAAGTGGTTTGAGATACACCAATCTAAAGCATATTGGAATTTAAATTAAACACTGATTATGGCAGACACACAAAAGAATTGCAGGCAGTTGTACTAATCACAATTTTTTCTCTCAATCAATCGTTACTCTTATCATTTTCTTATTCACATATAGCATCAAAATATTGCTCTCTAACTGTACATATAGTCTGAAAACAAAACTGCAGTGGTTTTGGTCGTTCACTTGATTACAAACAACTATGCAATATGAAGCACAAAAACTATTATATGTGGGAAAAGAAACTTCAAATGCATCATAAGGGCATAACCAAGAACAGTAGAGGACATTCTTTGAAAAACCCAGTCTAATTCTGAGTTATATATACAGACACTCCCCAACTTACGAACGAGTTAGGTTCCAGAAGTCACTTTGTAAGTAGAATTTTTCGTAAGTTGTGTTTATGTAAAAAAAAAAAAATTTGTACAGTACATACATATGCAGTACTGTACAGTACTTAGGCTTAAGTCACTTAACTACTACATATAACATAAACTATACAGTATTAATGAATTATAATACAGTAATAATAATTTAATGATACAGTACAGTAATACATATGTTAATACATGGGTAGATAATGGGTAGGTCTTTGTTCGTATCTCAGTTGTTCGTAAGTAGGGGAGCTTCTGTGTGTATATATATATATATATATATATATATATATATATATATATATATATATATATATATATATATATATATATATATATATATATATATATATATATATATAAACTATGAAAGGGATAAACTTGGATACATTATCAGGAAAGACAATACCGGAAGTACTGAAACGAAGCCAAAAACAGCATGGGAGTTTCACATGGTATAGTTTGACGAATTATTTTTAGGATAATATTTTCATACTGTTGAGACAAAAATAAAAACACTAAAGCAGTTTTAGTATTATTCTAAAATTAGAACATACTGAAGTACTGTAAATTTATGATAACCAGCACTTACAATCGCTAAACAAAAATCTGATAATAATGTGAATAATTTTATGGTGACAATTTAATATTTTCTGCCTTGCTCTTCACTGACAAGACATGCCATTGCTCTCAGCCTTTCTTCAATTTGATGAAAGATTAATTGTTTTACTGAAGCTTGCTTGCCATACCTATGATAGCTGCTGCATGCCAAATACAATGGGGCAGTCATTGCTCTCCATGATTGTGTTGGACATTGAAATTGACCAAACATCCCAATTTCAAAACTGAATCTGTTCAAAACAGACACTAATGGTAAATAATTTAAATTTGATTACTACTCAAGCATTTGATGCTTGAAAACTCTGCTACATACTTTTTTATTTTTAAAAACACACTATTGCCAAGGCGAGTATCTAAATATGATTCCAAGATTTGTTTGCATATGTCATGTTCAAGAGAGACCTCGCAGCACTTTAATACTTTTCTAAAACAAGAGAATAGCTTCTTGATATAGGCCTACATATAATTTGGTTTTATGGATTGTTTCAACAGAAAATTTTCTGTTTTTGGGATTCTTTTACCTATTCCTCGGATTCCACACAGAATTATCATAGGAAGTAAGTTATTTTCTTTATAAGGTTAGTGATCTCTACGTTGAACTGCCATAAAATTTTTGACATTTTGTTCCTTGAATACTAGAAAATGCAGTTAGGTTAGTTTGAGTTTCATGAAAGTTACTAATTTTTCTGATAGGTCTGTAATCAAAGTATCTGGGTTTGCTAAAGGTTTCTTATTCTTATCAGTTCCTTAAGACCTGTACCTGAAGAATCCAAAATCACTGTGGCTTTGTTACTTTCTGAGGATACCCACAGAAAGATGATCTCAAAATTATCGATATAGCAAAGAACTCCAAAGCAGGTAAAAGTAATTTGTGTTACCTATGTAAAATCCTAAAACACAGATAGCATGCTGTATTACGATAATCTGGACATATTTTCTTTATGGTTCGACTCCCATTTCCTGCTTCATGAAGAAACAAACTGGTGGTTTACAACAGGTAAAATGCTTTGGTCAATTGAAAATTCTGATTTACATATATCTCTGTATACTTAATAAGTCCAAATGAGTCTCTAAGCTGCTGATACCGAGTTTTCGAAACAGTCCAAAGGACTCGCATGGACCTGAATTGCTTGATCACAATATAATATGGAAGCCAATTGATAGTATTGTTAATAAATAAAACTAACTTATCATCACTTTTAATAAACAACAGCTATTACTGATTTACCTAGCAAACTTAGGGACGAAAATCACTTCTTTAGCTGACGCGCAGTCGCCTTCTGCATGAGCCTGACATGAATAATGCGAAGTTGGTAAACTTTTAGATGAACAATAACAAAATAACAAAAGCAACAGTAATGATTCTAAATAAAACCAGGAAAACTGATAAACATGTAGTGATTCTCTACAAAGTATTAGTGTTGAAAATGTTGCATTAAGACCACTAATATAGGCAATGTAATAAGTTTAACTAGATCAAAAAAATAACTTATTGATATCTCATGAGAAACTTCATTACAATCTCTCTCTCTCTCTCTCTCTCTCTCTCTCT
>JAXCGZ010021520.1:0-2500 GCA_037179515.1 Halocaridina rubra
GAGTAAGATTTGTTTCCAAAAGATGAATTATTCTTAAGATGGCCTTTTTTCATCGATTTCAAGGCATAATGTTCAAGAACTAGTACTACTAAAAATAATAATTGTAATAATAATAATACTTTATTTTAGTATGCTGCATCTCATTCTAAATCATAAGTGTAACCCTATTAAAAGCAACAAAACTTTAGTCCTATTATTTGATATTTATACCTCATTCAGAGCAGTGTTTTGTTTATTCTGCATTAGCTGCTGCTACTACTACTATCAGTATTGTACCTAAGGCATCTTTTTATATAACGCCAGAAGCTCGTTTATAGTATTTTGATGTATTATTGCGTATGGTAGCCCCTGTCAGCTCAGCAGCCTCTTCGAGTAATCGATGATGTATGTGGAGCCGCTGGTGGAATAATATCCCGAAAAATGTTGAGCTCTGATATATACACAAGTTATCGTCCTTTAGCTCTCAAGTATGAATAGAGAATTTTTATAATCTTCGTATGGTGACTATTGATGAATTCAACATATATATATATATATATATATATATATATATATATATATATATATATATATATATATATATATATATATATATATATATATATATACACAATGTATGTATGTTTATGTTTGTATTTATAAAGAATCTGTTAAAACATATTGTCAGATAGTGTTTTAATTGCACTATCTGTAAGTTATTATAGGTAGCGAGGTCAGTAATGGAGAGATAAGCATCTTCTTCTTTAAAGTTGTTTATTATAGACTTATTTAAGTCCTCAGAGCTCCCAGTCCTATGGTTCTTGTCACTCTATTCCCGCCCCCTCAGGGGGAGACTGCTAACTAGGGACGTGACTTCTGCCCCTGGGAAAGGTTGCCTTTTAACTGAACTGGCTCTGTTGTCAGTCCTGGTGGCGGCGGGTATCGAGTGCATTCTCTGTCATCTGGCACCTATAGGCATCTATGAAATGTTGTGTGAGGCTATAAACATATATGATATGCCATACTACACCCCCACCACCAATCTGAAATATAGCCAATACTTCGGACTAAGCATAATTACTTTCATGAGAGCCTTATAATTTTCTAACTATCATTATTTTACAAAAAAAACGGGGCAGTACCATCTAATGAACTAACTTATGAAACTTACAATCTCATATAATTATCTGAACCGATTACAGGAATATCAAAATTACTATGCAGAAAACTGTCAAAAGAAAAAATGAGCATACACGTCCTTGTCTATTACGACAATCTTTTCTCTTTCTATAAATCAGTGGGTTGAGTTGAAGCACACACTCGCTATAAGTCAACATACCTCTGATGAAATTAAAGCAAAATACTACAATCATATGTGATAATATCTCTACTACTATCAACAAAATTACGATTATTGTAATTAGCTCAATTGTAATTATAAGTTTCATGACAATGATAGTAATTAACAATAATTAACTAGATGAGTTTTAAAAAAAAAATTTAGTTACAATATATCAAAGGGATAAAGATATTAAATATTTTTCAAAATAAAAAGATATAAAAAAACGTGTATCTGAAAAACTATAAAAAGTTTGTCTCTGTGTATGCAGTAATAAAATTGAAAATGATATTTCATTTGGAACATTAAAGAATAAATTTTGCTTAAGTTTCATAATCTCTTAAGGAGTTGTACATGAAAAATTAATATATATATTTCTTTTACTAACTCAAATTTATATTTTTTCGAGTGACTCTTCAACAGAATTACCTCAGGAGACGGGGAAGTTATATATTTTTTTCTCCTTTTCGTACTTACTCTCTTTCCTTTTCCTACCCCAAATACTGCTCAATATCTGTCTTCTGGACTTCAAATGGCTAGCTTTTGCGGGGAGTTCCACGTGTAGGTGCTGTTCCTCCCCTGTCTCTACGAACTCTGGATCAACTTCGTCTCTTTGAAATACAGAATACGGCTGTTTTGACATTCTTGTTGTCATTTCTTGTGAATTTACACTCTCTTCTTCATGACCAAGCTGAAATAATTGTAACAAACATTATCATGGCTAAAACTTTCAAAGTTTTATTTTATCTATTTAACATATTCTTTCGGACAAATAATGTACATACTGCAGCTGGAAAGGATAATAAAGAATCATTCATATCATTTCCTTTATCACTTAATATCTCTCTTGGAATTCTCAAAAATCCAATAATAATCTCGTTGGCAGACTAGGGGATGGAACAAAAATGGAATAAAATCTGCATCTCAACCATATCTGGGCAGGTGGAGAATCACTTTCACAGAAATATCCCTGAATAGAAATCGCTCTAGCTACATCACCTCCCATTAAAATAACAATCATATGGCCAGCATAAAGACACGGTGACGCAGGAGAAAAATCCTCGCAGACTCTATCCCCATCATGCTTCCCCAATGGTCTTTCCTGCAATTCCGCCCACGAAAACAACCCCCCATTATACCCCCAGTCAGCCATACCCATTCTCTCCTGCACTCGCCACTTTC
>JAXCGZ010021520.1:7500-12500 GCA_037179515.1 Halocaridina rubra
CTGTACATTGAAACAGTATCTTGATGTAATATTTCCCCCCCCCACTTCCTATTTTAACAGATTGTTTCGAGGACCTCCATCGCACGGCCTCTCAAGGAGCTTCCTTTTACGAAGTGCTTATATAGTTACTAGTAGATTTATTATTATTATTATTATTATTGTTTTGCTTTGGAGTTTTAATGCCTTTAATATTTGTCGCCAATTTATTTAAACATGCTTATATGGATCTTTCTTAGCAAAAGAATTTTTTTTTTAATTTGACATTCTACTTTTCTATCTTTAAATAGCTTTTCCATTTGCCTAGAAGTTTAAATTATTAATATATATATATATATATATATATATATATATATATATATATATATATATATATATACTTTGATATATATGTAAAGAAATACGTAAATTAATTAGATACGTATTGTGTGCCAAACAAGATCGCAAGGAAACAGAAACAGTGTTCGTACTCGTACACACACACACACACACACACACACACACACACACACACACACACACACACACACACACACACACACACACACACACACACACACACACACACACACACACACACACACATATATATATATATATATATATATATATATATATATATATATATATATATATATATATATATATGATTGCACCAAAGATTATTATGTATAGCAAATTTACCGTTTATTGAAAAAAAATCTTTGCCAAAGATTATTTGAATTAACTGTTTATATTAACGTATTTCCTTGGCATAATATGCCAAAAGAGGATTTTTTTTTTTTTCACTATGATCTAGGTTAGCTTAATCATTTAATTTTTTTCTTTGTAAAGAGGTAAATCGAACGAACGTTTTAAACTTTCATTAATAATAACTATATAATATTGTGATGTTCCGTATTTTATGGCAAATTCTCAACTGGCCCTTTATCTTATCAGATAATCAGATGTCGAAACTGTCTCGTTGTTCTTTATTTGCTGTTCGGAGAATATTGAATGGACAGCAGTGACATTTGTCGTCTTGTAGCCCTGCTAAGGGCAAAGCGAGTAAGCAGGTGGAAATAAATAGCCGGCCAATGAGGCACCGTTCAGAGTTTTCCATCCTCCATTTTGAGTGAGGGAATACTTTTTTGAGGTTCTCCTGAGTAAAAGTCTACTTTTATAATTATTACACGCATATGGTTAGCGCTCTTTAGGGAAAGGCAGAAGAAAACTTTTAGAGACCTTGTTCTTTCCCCGTCATATATGAGGCAGAGAGATGAAGTAATAGATATCTATGCAGAAAGGGAATGAATCCTATTGTTTCAGGACAAAAAATAATCCCAGGAGTGAACCGAGGTCAGACCCAGAGAAAAATGACTGATTTTATCTTAGAAAGTGAAAGTGTATCATATCATGTTATAAGAACCAAACCCGGCACATTGTTACCGTCTGTCTGAGAGAGAGAGAGAGAGAGAGAAATGGATCTAACCGATACTGTCTTTAAAGAGAGAGAAACATGAAAGGAGACTCTTATTTGTCAGCTAGAGCCATCGAACTTTGTTCTTCTGTTGACTGCAAGCACTGCATAACCTACATGAACAGAGAGAGAGAGAGAGAGAGAGAGAGAGATGGATAACTGATATTGTCTTAAGAAATGAAAGTAAATATGTTAAGATTTGAGGGTGCATTCCCCAAGGATAGAGAAAGTTTTGTTGACATGATTATCGAAGAAGAAGTAGGAAAAAAAGAGGCAAGTTTATTTTTGCTGTATGCAAGGGTCGACGCACGTTTCTTCGCTGTCAGTGTTCCTGCCTAAGGACGAAAGGTTGCATAACGATTGCATCAGCAGAGTCCGTTGTCTTTTCTCCATTGTTGAGAGAGAAAGTTAGGTTGACATAACGTAGTAGAATATTTCTGTCACTCAAGGGATGACGACGACGAGGAGCTGTTTATTCGATGTAAAAAAAAAAAGGAAAAGAAAAAAAAATGGCCTGCATTATAACAGGTTGTTGCATAACGATTGCGTCTCCACAGTCCGTCATGTTTTCTCCATTGTTTTGCATGTCCTTTGCCATTGTTTGACGGCTATATGAAGTAAGAAGAATAGGAAAGATGAATGAGCTTACGACGTATGAATAGGTTGCTATTCTCTCTCTCTCTCTCTCTCTCTCTCTCTCTCTCTCTCTCTCCTCTCTCTCTCTCTCTCTCTCTCTCTCTCTTTTCAGTTTCAGTACTTGAAAGTAATTTTTTTGTATATCTTACTACATACATTCAGCAACTTATATAGTGTATGTTTTCTTAATGAGTGACACCAGGACAGGCCAACCCCCAAAAAAAAAAAAAAATATTATATATATATATATATATATATATATATATATATATATATATATATATATATATATATATATATATATATATATATATATATATATATATATAAAACCCTTCATCTGGCCTGGACTTGATAAAGCAAATTAAATAGACATAGAAATGGAGGTGTAGTGTTCTTACTTGTCATATGAGAAGGGAAACTAGAAGATGTGTAACGAATATCCAAGTACAATCAGTATATATTTAGGCATAGAAAAAGAAACGTAAGTGAAGGAAGACTTAATACTGAAGTGACAGTCCTATTTAAGTCCCAAAGACCTTCAACTGTCGTATCGCCACCGGCGGCTGTGCCAAGGGCCAACCTACTACATGGAAGAGAAGTTGACCAGTATAACTTTCCATGAGCGAATAATAAATATTAAAATGCTTAGTTATGCATGTGTATGCATATAAGTAGATACATACTAAGAAATAAAGTCTTCATATAATTTTCTACTTATATACCTGTATACTTGAGGATCAGATAACGGTAACGACTCCGTAGTACATTAAATAACTCCATAAATTGTAAGGTTAGACATTTCCTAACCTCATTTAGCCTAACTTAACGTAACAATTTTCTGGGTTATTAATGTTATTTTTACTTGGTCCCTAATTGCTTACCTACATTACATACGTACATGCTTTCATATTTCCTTTAATATAAATGCATACGTACCCACCTACATCGTATATACACATACACGCACGCACACACACATACATACATACATACAAACAACAACTAGCATATATACATATAAATTTATTCATCCTTAGATACATATATAAATTAATGCATACATATATAAATAAATTCATGCATGCATACATGCATGCATGAATACATACATACATACATACATATAAATTAATGCATATATACATATATAAATTCATTCATGCATACATACATGCAAACATATAAATTCATGCATACATATTTGCATGTAAATTTGCATCACTATGCATACATACATTTTTTTTATTTTTTTATTAATCAAATAACTGTACATGGGGACATATTCATGTAGTAGGTTGGCCCTTGGCATAGCCGCCCGTTGCGATACTACAGCTGAAGGTTTTTTTAATTAAATAGGACTGTCCAGGACAGTTCGATGTTAAGTCTTCCTTCAGTTACGGTTCTTTTTCTATGACCACATCAACACTGAATATTAATAAATTACGCACCTCTTGTTATCCCCTCACATCTGACAAGTCATTACACTCCATTTCTGTTTCTCTTTACTGTATGTATTCTTCGTGCCCAGACCTGATGAGGGCTGTTCTATTTTTTTTGGCCCCTTGTGGTGTCACAGTCATTAAATAAAAAAAGATGTGCACACGGGTACTCCCAGTGATATGCAGTTGTTAACATTATAAGCCATATTTTGCCATATATAAATTAAATGTTAATAAAAATTTTCAATTAATTAAGAAAAAATTGTAGTATGTAATTAAGAATAAAATACAGTGTAACTATTGATGGCAGAAGAGCACTCTGCGATTGTTAATTAAGAGTAATATATATTGTACTGTACATCCTTTTTTTTTTTTTTTGTAGCTTTATCGTGTTTACACCAGCTGCTGTTAAGTGCCATAATTCTAAATTAGTTAACATGTAGTAATAATTTTCATTAGTCTTTGCTGAGTGCTTATCATTTAAGCCAAATCTCCACTTTATTTATGGAAGATTTTCAAAATATCTTACTTAAACATTAGAGACAATTTGTAGCAGATGTAGTATAACCATATTTAGATTATAGTAATTAGTAGATACATATACATGCATGCACGTGTATTTATATATACGTACACAACACATATTCATGCATATACACATATAAATAACTGATTAGATGATCAAATAGCCACTAAGGCTTCATTATCATACATATCTATGAGAGAGAGAGAGAGAGAGAGAGAGAGAGAGAGAGAGAGAGAGAGAGAGAGAGAGAGAGAGAGAGTTTGTGGTATTCATTTCAGCAAAAAGAGTTACTGGTCCTTTCCACCGTTCTGTATGCATGCACACATAAGCGCGCATATATGTACGCATACATACACTTACAGGTGATAGTACACATACATGTGAAGAAAAACTATATATTTATACATACCCATGTACATACACACATACATGCGTATACATTACTCGCAAACATGCATAAACATGGCACCATCCTATAAATTAGAGAGATTTTTCGTTCTTTTCATTTTCTTTTTCATCTTATTATTTGTTATATGAGAAGAAAGGAGACTTTCTGGTATTCATTTAAGCAAAAAGCTATGCGCCCTTTTTACCAATATATATATATATATATATATATATATATATATATATATATATATATATATATATATATATATATATATATATATATATATTCCGGTTTTACGTCACGAACTTTCTTTTCAACTAAGGGCTAGGACGGTTGCCTTCTTGCGAAGGACTTGTTTTGGCAGATGTAATCGTTACCCTGAGTGCATGCCCTTGCTAACCTCAGACCGTGACGGGTCGCGAACCCTCGACCTGACGCCTCAGAGTCGCGGACGCTACCGTTTGAGCCATGGTGACCATATATATATATATATATATATATATATATATATATATATATATATATATATATACACACACACACGAGTAT
>JAXCGZ010021520.1:20000-25000 GCA_037179515.1 Halocaridina rubra
ACTAACGATGATGGGTTGCTAATTTCCTTTTTATCTCTAGTTTTCTGTATGTATTTATATATATTTCCTCATTCGTTTGTACAGATCAGATTCCTCTGAAGATAAGTAATAAATTTGACAGTACTAAAAAGATCTCAAAGTTTCTTTCAGTTTCAGTACATAGCCATATTCATTCACATATTCAGAATATTCACGTATATCTCGTGAAATAGAATCATATATATATATATATATATATATATATATATATATATATATATATATATATATATATATATATATATATATATATATATATCAGGGTTGGAAAAAACATTATGACTTAAAAAATAGGAACAAATTATTTAAATTGGATTTCCTTTTTAATTTAAATCCGCACTGATTTTTTTCTCCACCGACCACAATACTTGCCCACAAAGGTGAGCAAGATGATTACTAATAAAAACAACTGTTATTATGGCATGTACATTTGTCCATTGTCTTACATGATATAATTAGTGCAGTTTTGATTATACACTACTGGAAAATATTTAAAATAATAAAATTTGACATTATCCCTTCAAAAAGTATTGTGTAGCTTGTACAGTACTGTTTTTACATAAATATGATTCTATTTGGCAAAGATTAATTATAGGACAGTAATTTATACT
This sequence comes from Halocaridina rubra, assembly GCA_037179515.1. Taxonomy (NCBI): domain Eukaryota; kingdom Metazoa; phylum Arthropoda; class Malacostraca; order Decapoda; family Atyidae; genus Halocaridina; species Halocaridina rubra. The sequence continues at coordinate 20,651 of JAXCGZ010021520.1, forward strand.
TATTACAGTCAAAGTTACATATACTGCTTTTGACAGTATGCGTTTTGACTCATATGGGAAGTGGTGGAACCAATTAACATATATGACGGACAACTGAATATATGGAAGAAAAAACATTTGACATATTTAAAAAAAAACTAGAATATGTTATTACAAAATTGGACTGACCAAGAGAAGTAAACATGTACTCATTGTAAAATTTACCATCCTTCAATAACAAAAAATGTGATTCTGAGAGTATGTTTAAATGAAATACTTCTGAAAAGTCTCCACCTTTGATACTTTCTTGAAAAAGCTGCAGTTGTTATAAACATAATTAAATATAAAATTTTTTATCCCTCTTAAAACGAACCTAACTAATATTGATACTTTCTGCCAGTTGAATGCACAAACAACAAACTTTATTTCCGTTTCATTATACAATGGGTATTCGTCAGCCGGGGCAAGCCCCAACCCCCCACTGTGGTGTCCAACCACAGCAGTTCCTGCCAGTAAACAGCTTAAACTCTCGGTCTTGGACGGAAACCGATCTTTCGACCTCGTGAATGCGAAGCCAGCGCGTTACCGCTGTACTAGCCAGCAGTAAGCGTACTTTTCAGTTCTCATCTTTTGAAGAATAAATACAATTATTAAAAAATAATTAGATGAAATGCCTGTGAACATTTACCAACTTTGATGCCTTTTCTTGATGTAATTGATACCTGGTCTTACAATGTATAGAACAGTATGATGAAAAAAAATTCTCTCAACACCTACTAACGATGCAAGTGTCGTAAATGATTGCCTAAAAGCCTCCATTACATTTTCCATTAATTCATGAGCAAAATACTTACACCATGCAAATGAATAGAGGGATTTTGTTAATTTTTTTTTGCCATATGAAGCTCTAAATGGTGCTCTTCTTTCTTGGAATAGCATGAAAGTTGTAAGATAATATGGATGCCTCTCACAAACATTCTGCTCTGCACTGTGTCGCTGCTCAGGAGTCAGAGTACCTACCTTTTGATAGCTTTGATCTGTTGCATTTGGTGGAAAGTGGGAAGGTGTTAACGGTATGTTTATATCTTGGCTCAAAATATCTGCATCTTTATGGTATTTTTCTACCTTTTTTACTTCTTATACCTGATATATAAAAGAAATAACCAGAAATATTTCATCTATGTCAATTCGAAATGTTAAAATGATTTTGCTACTACTCAAGTCTATATATACAAGAGACATATTTCCCCTTATAAGAGGGGTGGCTGAGTCAAAGCAAATTGTATTCACTTTAGGAAGAAAATACAGGACGGGGTTACCAGTCCCCTTGCTCTGCAATATTCAGTCGACTTTTATGACACGCAGGGGAATACGGAAGAAGTATTCTTAACCCCCTCCCTCGGTGGGGGACTACCAGCATATATCTAATCATTACCAAGGAGTAGAATTACATTAATTTCCATTGGAATAAATTGTGTAGCTGTATAATTAAACAAATGGAATTTGATATATTATCATATTTTATAAAAAGGTTTTATGGAAGTGTTCCAGGAATTTTTATGCAATATGAAATTAAAATTTTCTGCTGCTTTGTAGTAATAATAAAATACTTATCGGGTTGTGGTGTTCTGGTGCTTTTCTGTAATATTGGGAGGACGTGTCGAACAGTAAAAGACATACCCTAAATATTGTCACTTTCTCGTGATTCAGGCAAGCTTTTGTGTGTGTGTAATATTGGCTCTAATTTTCCTATTATCTTAGAAAAGCCATTGCTCTGAAATTTTGAGCATTGACTTGCGATTGAACGAGTTTTTTTTTTATTATTTTTTTTTTTATACTATTGGAATAGTATAGAGTTTTCGTTCATTAGATGTGTCTTATGGTAGGACAGTCCTTTGAATTATTATTAATTTTTCTCGTATTTCCACGGTTTGCGTTATATTGGAGAGAATTTTCCGTTTCATAGCTGATTCTTTCACGAAGAAGACCGGACTTTGAAATATTGTAATTTTCTTGTGAATCTCTGAGTTTTTCCAATAGTTAATGTTTTTAATGAAATGCAGAGCCAAGGGACAGTGATATCACCAAAGCTCGACTGTATACCTACTGTTTAGCGGGGGCCCAAGCCCCCTTTCCGTTCACACGAACTCGGTAATCCTCAGGCAATGGCTGAAAAATTAGGTAGACCTGTAGGAAATCACTGACCCCCCAATTCATTGCCCAAGTAGATATTAACAGTAACGACATGAGACAGTGAATGCTACTCTATACCGAACCTGCGGATCATATCAGAAAGATTTCTTTTGATTAAACAAGGCTTTGGAAAACTGCATTTTTTCTTTTCATTTAAGGAATGTTTTCGCTTGTTTCTGTGTAGTTTTGGTCTGAATTCTTCTTGAGATATTTCGCACCGGGGGAAGACTTACTTTGATGTATTTCAGGACTCATGTGACTCCACGATTTTTTTTCTTCAATAGATCAGATCTTTTGGTTGTGTTTGTGGAATATGGGATAGAATTTTCATGTACCTCAAATATCTCACTTGTGTCGCCTATAGTACTGGGTAATACATGAAAATTTCACGTTACTTCATTGGTTGCTTAGTGATGTGTACGAGTTTGGTCTCAATATTCTTCTAGTGCTGTAAATGACTTCATGTTTAATATTGGTATTTATTTGTGATCTACTAATACTGACTTAATTCAATATTATTTCAGAGAGATTCTTATGTTTCTTGGTATAGGTGTCAATGGTTTTGCTCTGAAGTGATGAATTTTTTGTTGTACAGAAATTATGAGTGTTTGTATTCGAATCTACTACATTTTGTTTCTTTAAACAGGTTGTACAGTAAAACACGTGTATGAAATGCCCTTTCTGGTGTAACAGCTTATTATCAGAGTTGTTTGTTTTTATTCTTTTTTTTTAAACGGTAAAACTTGTGCTTCAAATATTTTTCCATGGTGTGTTTGTACATTATTGGATTATTTTTTCAGCATGTATAACACACATTTTTGAAATAGCCATTTATGATTTTTTTTTGCGTATGATGGGTAAAAATGTTTATTTCCTTTGCCATGTATACTTAAACACGTGTTTTGAAATATTCATTTAAAATGAACTTATATCAATTTAATAATTACTTTCTTAAAGAAATGCATCCTTGAAATAATCTTTTGGGTATTTGATGTAATATCTACGCCTGTTATGATTCATGGCGCCTGTTATACAGTAAAGCTTATGCTTGAAGTGGCCCATTAGAGGTTTTATACAATTTCTAAGTCGGTTTTGCTCCATCTAATATGTTGTACAATAAAACGCGTGATTGAAATATTTTGTAGAGTATTTCTGACTATTATGAATTTTTTTTCACTCGGACTTGTTGAAGAATGAAGCTAATGCTTGAAAATATATATTTTTTTTGCTTGTTTTATTTAGCCTAAAAGGAAACAAAGATAAGTCATCTTAGAACGTGACGTATAAAATAAAATATGTGCTTAAAATATACTTAATAAAGGTTATTGTTGATCATCAGGAATCTTTATTCAATACATTACATATTTCAAGTATTTCTTTTTTGGAGATTTTATTTGAATATTAGAGAAGAGCTTTTCCCTCGGACGTGGCCTTCATAATAACTTGTTTCAATTTTTTTTTTCGAGAGTGTGTGTATGTTCGCGCGCGCGCACTTTTATTTTTTTTCTTCTGACGATTACCTCGAAATTGCCTTAAAAGTAAATTATGTGCACCAAATGATTCCTTTGTGGATTTTTTTTTTTAATTATCAGGATTATTTTGAACGTGTCTTACATTAAAACGCCTGAATAACTTATGAGGAGTTTTTATTCCCTAAATATCTAAAGCACGTGTAATGTCGGCCCCATTGTCTTCCATTTTAAATCGCATGCTTTGAAATTTGGGAATTTTTATGTAATTCGGGTGACTTTAAACTATTTTTGTGTAATATTTCCGAGAATTTAGTATAGTTAAATTTTTTTTTTGAAATTTATCATGGTGTGGTTCAGGTGATTTTTCACCTCATGAATTAATTTCGAGACCATCCTCTTTGCCGTACCAGTGTCATATTGTAAAAGTGCCAATTTTTGGAGTAATTCTCTTTCTTAATATTTACGAGAAAGTGTTATTCGGCATTATTTACGGTATTATAGTATAGCAATAATAAGTGGTTTAAAGTATTGTAATTCCCTGTGATTCAGCTACGTCTCTCGGGTGTTTTACGGCAATGTGTACGACAGTCTTGTACAGAAAAATGCCTATGTAAAGGGGGGTTTACACGCTCAAACGGTTCGTCGAACGCGGTTCGACAGACAAGTGTTTGAAGTGATGTTCGAACGTGTGAACGGGGTATTTGGT
>JAXCGZ010021520.1:30000-32500 GCA_037179515.1 Halocaridina rubra
GTTATGGTGAGTCAAATTCCCTCAGCCTCTCCTCATAACCTGTTTTGTGGCATGTCTTTGCACTTTTTCCAGCTTATATTTGTGCTATTTCAAGTGTGGATCCCAAAAAGGGGCTGCATATCTAAGCTTTGACCTCACATAAGTCACGAGTACACAAATATATCTGAACTTTTCTTTGTCCATGTGTCTGAAGGCTACGTGTGTGAGATTTTGTTTTGTTTTCATATATCCACAGAGAGGGTGTAAAGGGGTGGGGTTGATTGAAGGAAGGTTGAGGTGGATTATATGAGGAGGGGGTTAGGTTAAACTTTCACCCCGCATTCTGTGTCAAGGTAGATCATTGACCCCCTCTTGTCTGTTCGTTAGAGGGGGAGGGGCGGTTTTTCTAAGTGGGCGAGAGTATCTGAATTGTATATGTATGCTCATTTGGGTATGTGCATACCTTCCTTTGTATGTATATATTTGCTTTTCGAAGTGTATCTATCTGTGTCTATACCACCTTGAGTATTTGCTTACTTCCTATGTGTATATGCGTATTTTGATCGAAGTGCACACGTCTTTGTATATACGGTGCTGGTATAATCTTGCTAGTTTATGCAATCCTTGTATAAATATGTAGCTACGTTTGTGTTCATTTTTGTACAGTAATATGTTTGCATCTTTGTATGTATGTATTCTTGCTTGTTCAGGCATATATATATATATATATATATATATATATATATATATATATATATATATATATATATATATATATATATATATATATATATATATATACTTGCTCAGTTAAGGGCACCTATCCTCTACGCCTGTAAATATTTATGTTCTTGCCTACATAATTGTATATAGCATATCATGTATAATTTTGACTCATTTTATTCATATACTTCCTTGCTAGGATACATATACATGCTCTTGTTCTTCTATACAACTTATCAAGCTGCACTTTCTCATTTGAATATACGTAATTTAAATAAATACATGATTATATATGTGTGTAAACATATTGTTATGTGTTTAGTGTCATATATATATATATATATATATATATAATATATATATATATATATATATATATATATATATTTAATCAAATAAACACATTACCCTATTTGAAAACATAAATCATATAGTACCCCAGACCGGGACTTGAACCTTAGACACATAATTACTGTGCGAAGACACTATCATCTACACCACTGTAGGTCTAAAAGAGAAACAAACCTTACAGCTTAACTGCTATGCTAGGAATGAACGCATTCTAATTGAATGCCTTTTTGTTCATATTACAGCTTCTCTTAACCTCACTCATGGCTTCGTTTTTCGCATTTAATTCGAACCTCAACTATATAGGTATTAATAATAAATAAACTCACTACCATATGTGAAAATATGAATCATATTTTACCCCTGACCGGGAATCGAACCCAAGAGACATAATTACTGTGCCAAGGCGCTATCAACTACACCACTGCAAGTCTAAAAGAGAAACAAACCTTACTGCTTTACTGCTATGCTAGGAATGAACGCATTCTATCTTGAAAACCTCACCCGTGGCTTCGTTTGTCGCATTTAATTTGAATCTCGGCAATATATGTATTAATAATTATCAAATAAACTCATTAACATACGTGAAAACGTGAATCATATATTACCCCTGACCGGGGCTCGAACCTGTGACACATAATTACTGTGGCAAGGCGCTATCAACTACACCACTGAATGTTTAAAAGAGAAACAAGAGGCACAGTAATTAGATGTGAGTCCAGGTCAGGGGTAAAATATGATTCATGTTTTCACATATGGTAATTTATTTATTTGATTATTATTAATGCCTATGTAACTGAGATTCGAGTGCGATTAGAAGCTGTATTATAAACAAAAAGGCATTCATTTAGAATGTGTTCATTCCTATTATAGCAGCTTAGCAGTAAGGTTTCTTTATCTTTTAGACCTTCACTGGCGTAGTTGATACCGCCTTGGCACGGTAATAGTGTCTTAGGTTAGAGTCTCGGTCAGGGATAAAATGTGAATCATATATATATATATATATATATATATATATATATATATATATATATATATATATATATATATATATATATATATATATATATATATATATATGTGTGTGTGTGTGTGTGTGTGTGTGTGTGTGTGTGTGTGTGTGTGTGTGTGTGTACGCACGCATACGTGCATATGTACGATAGACTGAAAGAGAGAGGAGCATTTTTAGGACTAGACACTTGCGAGACACAGACACACTTCTTGTTTACCGAGCATTACAAGGTGTTTTTGGTAGTTGCTTGGAGAAGGGTAGGGGACCGATGGTGGGAGGGAGAGATTAAGGGAGGGAACCAAGGAAAGAGTTGGAGGGAGAAGGAGATTGGAATCAAATGACCACCTTCTGAGTTGTTTTGTTTTTGTATTTGAATCTGTTCTCATATATATATATATATATATATATATATATATATATATATATATATATATATAT
>JAXCGZ010021521.1:0-5000 GCA_037179515.1 Halocaridina rubra
AGATTTGTCTCCAGAAATACATATAAATGGCGTAGTAAGGGCAGCATATGCATTCTTATCAAATGTAAGGGTAGCCTTCAGGCACATGGACAAGGAAATGTTCAGAAATATTTATGTAACCTATGTGAGGCCAAAACTCGAATATGCAGCCCCCTTTTGGAATCCGCACTTGAAAAAAGCACATAGCTAAGCTTGAAAAAGTTCAAAGACATGCCACGAAACTGGTGCCAGAAATACGCAATCTCGGTTATGATGAGAGGCTGAGGGAATTAGACTTAGCCATCACTCGAAGCTAGAAGAGTGAAGGGGGATATGGTGACAGTCTTTAAATTCCTTCATGGTTATGATAGAGTGGATAGGGATCGATATTTTCGATATGGCTGGCTCTAGAACTAGAGGTCATAGTTTGAAGCTTCGGAAGAAAACTTCTTTGCAGGATGTAAGGAAATACTTTTCAGTGTAAGAGTAGTTGATAATTGGAATTCGCTAAGCGAGGAGGTAGTAAATGCTATCCATCAATCCACAGTTTTAAGGACAGGTATGATAAGTATCACTAAGTCTAAAAATGGAACCGATCAGGAGACGGGAAGATACGAGCTTTGGGCTCTTTCCCGTAAACACAATTAGGTAATCACAATTAGGTAATCACACACACACATATATATATATATATATATATATATATATATATATATATATATATATATATATATATATATATATATATGTATATATATATATATATATATATATATATATATATATATATATATATATATATATATATATATATATATATATAAAGTTATTGTTATTGTTTGCTGTTTTATTTATCATAGCCAATCCCAATTTTGAGGGTGGACACAGTTGGAGCTGGAAATTAAGGCTGGATGCCCATCCTACTGCCTCGCGGTGGACTTGATCTTGGGACTTTAACTTTCCAATTCTAGTGCTCTAATCTATACGTTACCGCGGTCCCTATTTACATATGTAAAATATTTCAAAATAGTAGAAAAGTAAAAAGTCTACGTCGTGAATCATATTTTAAAGTTTCAACCAATGAAAAGAAGAATATATGTTTTAGAGTTCCTAGCATGTGTTCATAAACTATGGTTGGATCAGCCAAAGTTTGTACATATCTTCCTCTTCTGTCGGCTTCTCCCATTAGGGGTCGCCACAGGGTATCAATTGTCTCAATATCGCCCTGTCCCCTGCATCTTCCTCCGTCACATCGCACACCCTCGTGTCCTCCCTCACCACATCCATGCACCTCCACATCCTTTTCCCAACTTACCCCTCATCCCTCCGCAGCACATGCCCAAACCGTCTCTTAAAGTATAAACTTGTCTCGTGTTCGAAAATATGAAAATTTTTGACTCGAGTGTTTATTTGTGTTATCCGTCGCCCTCTCTGGCATTTGAATATTTCTCTAATGGAGTTAGTGTATAAATTATTAGATTAAGTTACAATAATTTGTGCTGCGGTTGGGTTATATCCAAGTGAGAAGCTGGATGTCCTATGTTTCATTCTCTCCTTCTCTCATACTCTGTATTTTCTTTTTCCTCTCTCCTTGAGTGAGTGTCATCAGTACCACATCCATATTTTCCTGCGTATTACAAAAATTGATTAACTATAGCGGAAGAGTCCGAGCATACAATATGGTTCTGGTAGGAAAACCTCAACCAGAATCCGAGAATAAGCATCAGCTTTGACTTGGTCACCTACCACATGAGGGGAGTATTGGCCCAGGTACATAGCTTTTAACCTTGAATGAAAATCAGAATTTTTATTTTTAATGACAATGAAAAATAACATATTTCTGTAAAATATATTATTTATTACAATTCGATGTTTTGTTCCAGTGCACATCCGTATGGAGACAGTTACCATTGATATACTTTATGGTATTTAGAAAATTCCTCTTTTTGAACAATGACAATTGAGAGAAAATGAAGTTGTCATTGCTCATCTCAGATACTTGCTACTAAGAAGGCTCTTTAAGTGAAACATGAACAATGTAGTCATTGAAACTCCTATTGGCATGACAGTAAATAAACTGTTGCGCAATTATGTGAGATAGAAAAAATTTTGTGAGTGCCACAATACTGTGCATTGCGTTGTCTTTTTGTGTTTGAAATTCAAATACTTTAAATGCAGAATTTCATAAGTAACTGACGCAAGAATAAATATATATATAAGAAGACCACAATACGTTCTTAAAAAATTATCGTAATAATGTCCACCACAACAACAGCCCCAAATACGCCCACTTCCCCACCTTTTAACAAGAAACGGGGCTGGAAGTTGTGGTTTGCGCGGCTGTTGGCACTCAAGTTTACGAAAGTGCCTCGCGTTCATCCCACGTTGAGAGTGCCACGACTGCCAGGAGGTTTCGTCCAACTCATTAAACCTGGAATTAAATATGAAAAGGTAAGTACGAGATGACAATATAGATGAATTGAGTCATTGATGAATGGACGGGATAAAAAATAAGTAGATATAGCTAAATAGGTGGAAGGGATAGACTAATAGATAGATGAAGATAGTTAAATCTGGAATTGAATATGAGAAGCTAAGTACAAGATTACATATTTTAGATGGACGAATTGAGAAATTGATGAATGGCTAGGTATAGAAATAGGTAGGTAGAGCTAAATGGCTGGATGGATAGAGAAAATGAAGATGAATTACGAAATGACAAACTAGATATATGGTTTGAGACTCGTCTGAATTAATTAAGAAAAAAATAAGATCGAGATATCAAAGCAGCAAAATGGAGTGAGAAATTAATGGATGGATTGACACGGAAATACGTAGACAGATAGGAGGAGATCAGATTATGACACCTTTGCATTCTGGAGTTTGTATATGTTCCAATAGTAACTTGTTTTTATTTAGATAGCAAACTCGATTACCACTTCATGATATTGTGCTTCTATGTACTTAACTGCCCTGTTTAACAGACGTAATTAATTCTCTCTCTCTCTCTCTCTCTCTCTCTCTCTCTCTCTCTCTCTCTCTCTCTCTCTCTCTCTCTCTCTCTCTCTCTCTCTCTCTCTCTCTCTCTCTCTCTCTCTCTCTCTCTCTCTCTCTCTCTCTCTCTCTCTCTCTCTCTCTCTCTCTCTCTCTCTCTCTCTCTCTCTCTTCTCTCTCTCTCTCTGAAGCGCGTATAGATTTTTTATTGGTGCGTCACTTATAAATTCTGATCTCATTATGAAATATGTGTCCATTTTGCAGCCAATAAAGCGAATTATAAAATGCAAAGGATTGCTTGATTGCATACATTTTTCAATGCATCTGTCCAGGGAAATCACATTTTCATAGCTTTCATATTTGTTGCTTTCATAAATTATGCAGCACAGATTTCACATCTAAAAGTCAGATATACTGAACTTTTCATAAGTTATTTCGGCTCATATATAAGTACTTTGGCGTTTCTGAAGAACTGAATTGGGATCAGTAATAGAAGAATCTTACTTGGACTCGTAAAGATACGTGTGAAGATCTTTATTTATTTTTTTTTTTTAGATCGCGTCTTTTTCACTCCAATACGATCGCTTCCAGTGTGTTGATCGCCACATAATTTTGATCTGGGAAACTTTTATTGCAGTTCTAACACTCTTTCTCTGCGGTTTATCGAATAAGATTCCGAAGCTGACCCGGATCTCTCTTTTCTTTTTGGGGTCACTCGTCTCGAAAGGCAAGAGGGTTCCTTGAAATATTAATGCCACTTTACCACTGGTAACTACTGATTGTGGTTTAAGAGGACATTACGGAGTTGTGGTTAAAAAAAACGAAGGAATTAGAAGGCATTCCTATTCATTCAGAAGATGGTATACGAGTTTTAATTATGTATTCGGGTATGCGCATGCCTTGGTGCATTTACGTGTTATTTAAAGTTAAAAATACCCAGGAAATATTCCAGAGGTTTCAGATTTTTAGAGACTCTTAGTGGTACAATTTGTAACACTTTGGCCCGATTTCTTAAGCAGTGTAAACCTAGGATACCATATTGTTAGTGAGCTAGACACACACAAATGGATTGCATAAACGCATCTGACTCGGTTCTGTTTATGGCTAAGATCCCCCCATGGGGGGAATCCTAGCCATACACAGAACCGTGTCAGATGCGTTTATGAAATCCATTTGTGTGTGTCTAGCTAACTAACAATATGGTATTCTAGGTTTACAGTGTTTAAGAAATCGGGCCTTTAAGTGCATTTGATAGATTGTCTTTGTGTTGTAAATTCGATTCTTATTAAGCAGTAGTGTCCTTTATTGTTCTCTTCCCTTTTTCAACTCACTTGGGCTGGATTAGGTTACTAGAAATATGAGGACGGTTGTGGGAGCCCCATTTCATTACAGGATTTTTATTTCAGAGCCACTCATCTAATGAAACGGTTTTGTGCTTCATAATGTCCATACTAGACTATGAATGTAGTATAGAAACAATAAGTAAAATATGTTCATATTTTCTTCAGTCTTTCCAAAGTAATCCGTCATTTTATGATCGTCGAAACGAATTTAATTTTTCGGAAAAAATATTTTCTTTGTATTTGTTGTTGTGGCACGCGCTGCGGGGAATTTAATTTTCACCTTTTCGAAAACAATTTTGAGGTAAAAAAAAATCATGTAAAATATATTGCAATTTAGTTTTCTTTGGGCAGTTTGGCTTTGTTATGCTAGTCTGAAGGCTATGGTAATGAATATGTAATAGCGCTTTGACAGTATAAGCGTTCAAGACACTTTTTCTATTGGATATGAGTTATCTATAGCTAAATGTCTTTGTAAATATGAGACACGAGTCGCGAATGAGATGCTTCATATAGTCTTTCATGTCATTCATATTTGTCTCAGATAACAGAAACTTTTAAAATGGCAACGGTAGCTCAGTAGTGGAGCGGACGAGTCAGAAGGAGACGAGTTTAAAAAACAAGCCATAGGGCGTTGGGAAGGGTATCCAGCCTTAATCCCCTTAAAACTCTAATCTGTATGAGTCC
>JAXCGZ010021521.1:10000-15000 GCA_037179515.1 Halocaridina rubra
ACTATGAAAGAAACATCACCAGGAAGGGTAAAGAAAATCCCAAGCTTTTCCACAGCTTTATCAGAGGAAAACTGAAGGTAAATGAGCGAGTTTTAAGGCTTAAGAGAGCGGATGGAAGCGTCACTGAGACGGATGAAGAGATCTGCAAAGAACTGAACAAGGAGTTTCAGTCATTATTTACAGTAGGAAATACCTCACCCCCTCAGATTGCAGAGACAGAAACTCATAGGCCGGTATTAGAGAACATCAACCTTTTAGCCACAGGGATTTGCAAAGCGCTGATGGAGCTAGATGTCCATAAAGCTACAGGTCCTGGTGATATATTCCCTCATGTACTTAAAAAATACGCAAATTCAATATCAGTGGCACTAAGTATCATATTTAAAGTCAGTGGAGTCAGTGGAGATTCCAAGATGCTGGAAACAAGCGAACGTGATACCTATCTTCAAAAAGGGAAGGGGGGATACGGCTCTAAACAATAAACCAGTTTCCTTGACCAGCATAGTTTGCAAAGTTATGGAGAAACTAGTAATGAAACATATATCTCTTCACTTAGAATCCTTCAACTTTTTGTCAGTGAGACAACATGGCTTCAGAGAAGGTAGAGCAACAGTAACAATCTTATTAAAATTTATGATTAGGCAAGCCGAATCTTACAGGAAAGAGAGGGCTGGGCAGATTGCATATTCCTAGACTTCCAGAAAGCATTTGACACTGTCCCACACGGGAGACTTCTTAAAAAGCTGCAAGCAGTGGCTAGAATAGGTGGAAATGTTTTGGAATGGATAAAAACTTACTTAGAAGGAAGGGAACAGAGGGTTAGAGTAAGACACTCAGTGTCTGAATGGTGAAGAGATAGTATTGGAGTTCCACAGGGTTCAGTTTTAGAGCCACTTTTGTTCCTTGTATATGTAAATGACCTACCAGAGTCTGTAAATTCATTCATGAATATGAATGAACAGTGGTAGAGAACTTCAGGAAGATCTAAATAGTCTCCATGAGTGGTCAGAAAAGTGGCTAATGAAATTCAATACTTCGATATTTAAGGTAATGAGAATGGGTACAAGTGCAAGAAGGCCCAAGCTTGACTACTCGGTGGCAGGAGTACAACTTCAAGAGACAGAGAATGAGAGAGATATAGAAGTAAACATACTGGCAGATTTGTCTCTAGAAATACATATAAATGGCATAGTAAGGGCAGCATATGCTTTCTTATCAAATGTAAGGGTAACCCTCAGGCACATGGACAAGGAAATGTTCAGAAATATTTATGTTACCTATGTGAGGCCAAAACTTAAATATATATATATATGAATCATTTTTTTACCCCGACCGGGACTCGAACCTAGGACTTATGATTACTAAGTCAAGGCGCTACCACTACACCACAGAAGGTTAAAAGGAACCCAACCTTATAGCTTATATCTGCTATACATAGGAATGAACGCATTCTAACTGAATGCCACTATGTTCATATTACAGATTCCCCAACCTCACTCGTGGCTTCATTTTAGCATTTAATTCGATTCCCAATCTCATTTGGGCCATGAAATAACCAAATAGCACATTACATATGTGAAAACATGAATCATTTTTTTACCCCGACCGGGACTCGAACCTAGGACTTATGATTACTAAGTCAAGGCGCTACCACTACACCACAGAAGGTTCGAGTCCCGGTCGGGGTAAAAAAATGATTCATGTTTTCACATATGTAATGTGCTATTTGGTTATTTCATGGCCCAAATGAGATTGGGAATCGAATTAAATGCTAAAATGAAGCCACGAGTGAGGTTGGGGAATCTGTAATATGAACATAGTGGCATTCAGTTAGAATGCGTTCATTCCTATGTATAGCAGATATAAGCTATAAGGTTGGGTTCCTTTTAACCTTCTGTGGTGTAGTGGTAGCGCCTTGACTTAGTAATCATAAGTCCTAGGTTCGAGTCCCGGTCGGGGTAAAAAAATGATTCATGTTTTCACATATGTAATGTGCTATTTGGTTATATATATATATATATATATATATATATATATATATATATATATATATATATATATATATATATATATATATATATATATATATCAAATTAGCTTATTAACATATGTGAAAACATGAAACAAATGGCTAAATATTTTACTTAAATTTTTTTTAATATACTTCACACCTACTTGTATTGTAAATTAGTGATGAATTTTGTGATTTTTTTTATTTACTCCGACATCGAGCTTTTTGTAGGTTGATAAAAAAAAAATATGAATTTTGATGTTAATCTTTACCTTCCTAAAAACATTTAGTTTTCTATTAACAAGTAAATATATTTGAAATAGATTATCACTGAGTTCTCATTCAGAAAAGAAAAAATAATATTTAAGATGAAGAAAAATAAATTAGAAATAATAAATTTATAATTTCTGAGCACAAGTAAAGTTGTAACATTTTGTAACCTCCATCTCTCATCCATCAGGGAAAAGGAGAAAAGAAAAAGGTATATACATTATTTTACGGATATTTAACCAGGGTGTTAAGGTATGACCTTGGAAAACGATGCTCGTAAATCTCAGGAAACTTCACCCAAGCATGCATAATTTCCTTTAACAGGCCGAATCTCGTAAGCTATAGGAAATGATTACATAATTTTTCGTTTTATTTTACCCTCAGTAAACTTATTTCACCGATATGGTTCATTTTGTTATGATTTCAATCCCGAGACCCAATCCGAGAAGTTGATCAAAGCATGCTTAATTCCCCTTAACAGGCCGTATTTCTCAAGTAATACGCACGAAACACTATCCTTTAAAATTGGTTAATTTTGTTTCGAATTCAAAGCCGAGAGGCAATGAGAAGATACTTCAAGCAAATATGCATAATTTGCAGTTAACAAGGCAAACCTGGCAAGGCATTAAGAAAAGATTTTACTGAATCTCTTATTAATCATAGTCGCAGTAAACGTAATTCATCGAAGTGTTAATTTTATTATGATTTCAATCTCTTCAGCCAATTGGAGAAAACTTCTTGGATTAACTCACTTTCGCAAAAAAAAAAAAGGTTGTCTCGCAAGACAAAGTAAAAGATCTTTCCTTCTCATGTATAATACTCTCCTTAAACGTTATCCACTGATATGGGAAAAACTTTTCCATAATTTCAAACCCAAAAGCCAGAGCAGTAATAATGATTCGGTATTTATAATAAAGATATCGATTCGCTTGTCTCTATGAAGATTTTGAAATGAGATATTTACTTATAATATACTTTTTATTTTCCCAATTATTCAAAATCTATAAAAGCCTTACCTGCCCCTGTTTAGAATACTGCTGTCTTATGGGGTGCTTCTTTTCATACTTATCTCCTTGATAAGGTTGAATCTAAGATTCATTAACTACCATTCTAATCTCGATTCGCTCTCTCTTCGCCGAAAGGTAACATCTCTTTTTCTTTTTTATCGGTACTACTTCCATCTTTGCTCTGATGAGTTGGCAAGTTGCATCCTTCCCCCGCTGGCGAGACCGTGTAACACACGTAAAACTGCTTCATCATACAGGTCCTGTATGGACATGTGTAGCTCGCAGATTGATCAGTGCATGACTGCTTCTTTCCTTCCACTTGCAAACTCTGGAACTTTCTTCTTCCTTCTGTCTTCGCTAACTCTTATGACATATTTTCCTGGAAAACCTGATCTCTCGTCATCTCAGGGCCTAATCCTGTCACATTTCCAGATCTTCATTTCCTTGACCATTTTTTGAGCATGTCCTTTTCTTATTTATCATTTTTTTTTGCCTTGTCCTTAAGCTGCTACTTTATGTTATTCTCAATAATTTCTTGGTGTCCGGGTCCAATGAGGGCAATTTTCTTTTCCCGTCCCGGTGTCACCCTCATAAGATATAGATTTAGAGGTGTATGCATAAACATGTTTAAGAGTAGGAACAATTCCTTATTTATTGGAAAATAAATAAGGCTGGCCAGGACAGCTCGATGATAACTTTTCCTTCAGTTACGGTTATTTTCCTGTGCCTACATCTACACCAATAATTCTCTCATATTCATTACGCATCTTTTATTATCGCCTCACACCTGACAAGTCACAACACTCCTCATCCTTGTTTCTCTTTGGTTTATGTCTTCTTCGTGTCCAGGCCCGATTAAGCCATTTTCTAGTGCCCCTCCTGGTGCCACACTAAAAAAAAAAAAATCAAATATACATCATTCTGATCATCATTATCTGGTGCCATGTCCAGTGTGAGAGCTTATGACTGGCATGGTCGAGAGACTCGTGTTTCTTGTCAATTAGATCTTTTCATTGGTTATAATCTCTAATTGTTATTAATTATGTTGTTATTGTTTGCCAGTTTGTGTGTCTATTAAACACCATTCCGATGGAAATGGACATCGACAAATTGGAGCGGGAAAATTAACACCGGATGCCCTTTCTAACGCCCTTATCAAACTCATAATTATTTTTGCTCCTCTCACATGATGTAAAATGCCTAAAAATGTCCCGGGAAGGTGGATGGATGGATGGATAAATGGGATCGGAGGTGAAAGTTCTCTCCCCATTTTAAATCAGAAAACAGTGACAATTTTCAGTAAAAGCAAGTCTCATTGCATTTCTGAGTCAGTGCTTTTTAAGATCATATTAAAAAAATTTTACTCTGTGAGATTACTTATGGTGCTGATTAGTGTGTTATGTGTATTGATGTCAAATGTAAAGAATTCTATTGGAGTAATGCGAGCATGGCTGATTCTCATATCTTTTGACGTCCAAAAACTGAAGTATTAATTTTAAACTTTTTTTTAGGTTGTTTGATAGTTTGATCGGTAAAAATGTTTTTTTAGGGAAGAATTTCCAAAGGCTTAAAAGATGAAGAAGAGTCTGCAGCAGCATTATAGCACTCTTTCTTCATTCCTCATTTGCAAGTTCCTGCCTGGAGTCTTCTTAACAGGTAGCCAAGTAGAAGCTTAATATCCCATCAATTTTTTTTCGGGTTCCTCTCATTGT
>JAXCGZ010021521.1:17500-35000 GCA_037179515.1 Halocaridina rubra
TGATGTGACGGGTAGGGTGTCTGGGGTTGAAAGGGGGAGAGCGAGAGAAGGTGTGGCATTATTGCTGAGTGAATGGATGGTAAATCAGGTAGTGGAATGGAAAGAAGTGTCATCTAGGCTGATGTGGGTGAGGGCTAGGATAGGAAGGGAATGTTGGGCTTTTGTTAGTGCGTATGGGCTAGGATGTGAAAGAAGTGAGGAAGAGCGGGATGAATTCTGGAATGAGTTAACTAGATGTGTGGATGGTCTGAGTAGAGGGAACTATGTAGTTGTGTTGGGTGACTTGAATGCCAGAGTTGGTGATGGAGAGATAGGTGTTGTAGGAAAGTATGGGGTACCAGGTGGGAATGAGAGTGGCGAGAGACTGTTAGATATGTGTGTGGAGCAAGAGTTGGTTATAGGTAATAGTTTATTTAAGAAGAAATTAATAAATAAGTATACATGGATGAGAGTGGCAAATGGAAGAGTGAAAGAAAGAGCACTGATGGATTATGTGTTGGTAGCAAAGAGCATGGTTGGTAGAGTGAAAGATGTACATGCATTCAGGGGTGTGGCTGCTGGGATGTCTGATCATTTTTTGGTTGAAGCAAATGCGGTAGTAGCAAAAGAGTGGGGAAATAGTGTGGGGGGATGTAGAAGGGAAATAGTGAAGGTGGAAGAGTTGAAAAAGCCAGAGAAGAGACAGGAATATCAGGACAGGTTGAGAGTGGCATATGACAGGGTGAAAAAAAGAGAGGTTGGGGAGTTAGGGGAGGAATGGGGGTTGATGAAAGAATGTTTTGTGGGACATGCAAGTGATGTGTGGAAAGAGGTTTGTTGGAGGTGGCATGAGGAGGGGCAGCGAGTGGTGGAATGAAGGGGTGAAAATGAAGGTGGAAGAGAAAAAGAGGGCTTTTGAGGAATGGCTGCAGTGTAAAAGTAGGGAGAAGTATGAAAGATATAGGTAGAAAAATGTGGAAACCAAGCGGAAGGTAGAGGAAGAGAAGAGGTTGGCAAATGTTAGGTGGGGACAGGATTTTAGTAGGTCATATGAGGAGAATAAAAAGAAGTTTTGGAAAGAAGTGAAGAAAGTAAGGAAGGGTGGATCGAGGATGGAAGAGACAGTTAAAGATGTGAATGGACAGATGTTAAGAGGGAACGATGCAAGGAAAAGATGGGCAGAATATTTTGAGTGCTTGCTGAATGTTGAGGAAGATAGAGAGGCAGCTATAGTGGCAGTGGGGAGGGGTTCAAGGGCCAGTAATGAGAGATGAAAATGAGAGAGAGATTACAAGAGAGGAGGTAAAAAGGGCATTGTATAAAGCGAAAGCAGGTAAAGCACCTGGAATGGATGGTGTGAGAGAGGAGATGTTGAAAGAAGGGGGTGTGACTGCATTGGAATGGTTAGTGAGAGTGTTTAATATATGCTTTATGTTGTCATTGGTGCCAGTGGAACGGGTGATTGCCTGTATAGTGCCCCTATACAAAGGTAAGGGAGATGTGTATGAATGCAGTAATTTTAGGGGTATAATTTTGTTGAGTGTAGTAGGAAAAGTGTATGGTAGGATACTGATTAATAGGATTAGGGATAAGACAGAATATGTGATCGCGGAAGTGCAGAGTGGTTTTAGGAGAGGTAGAGGTTGTATAGATCAGATTTTTATAGTTAGGCAGTTATGTGGGAAATATTTAGCAAAGGGTAAGGATGTGTATTTTGCATTTTTGGATCTGGAGAGAGCATATGATAGAGTTGATAGAGAGGCTATGTGGAATGTTTTGAGATTATATGGAATTAATGGTAAATTGTTGCATGCAGTGAAGAGTTTGTATGAAGGCAGTAGAGCTTGTGTTAGGGTAGGGAATGAAGCGAATGAGTGGTTTCCAGTGATTGTGGGACTGAGACAGGAATGTGTGATGTCACCATGGCTGTTCAATTTGTATATTGATGGAGTTGTAAGAGAGTTGAATGACGAGTGCATGGTCGAGGTTTGAGAATGGTAGATGGGGATGATAACGAGTGGGAGCTGAATCAGTTGCTGTTTGCAGATGATACTGTGGTGGTGGCAGATTCAGAGGAAAAGCTGTGTCAGTTAGTGTCAGAATTTGGAATGGTGTGTGAGAGAAGGAAGTTGCGAGTGAATGTGGGAAAGAGTAAGGTTATGAGGTGTACAAGAAATTAGGATGGTGCTGGATTGAATGCTATGTTGAATGGAGAGACACTTGAGGAGGTTAATCAGTTTAAGTATTTAGGATCGGTTATAGCTGCAAATGGTGGAGTGGAAGCAGATGTGTGTCACAGAGTGAATGAAGGATGTAAAGTGTTGGGTGCATTGAAAGGATTGATGAAGAATAGAGAGTTGGAACTGAATGTTAAGAAAGTTTTGTATGAGAAAGTGGTTGTGCCAACTGTGATGTATGGATCAGAGTTATGGGGTATGAAAGTAAGTGAGAGATGGAAACTAAATGTGTTTGAGATGATATGCCTGAGGAGTATGATTGGTGTATCTCGATTGGATAGGGTTAGGAATGAAGTGGTGAGAGCAAGAACGGGTGTGAGGAGAGAAATTGCAGCCAGAGTAGATATGAATGTTCTGAGATGGTTTGGCCATGTGGAAAGGATGGATGATGAAAGGCTGCTGAAAAAGGTGATGAATGCAAAAGTTGATGGGAGAAATGCTAGAGGGAGGCCTAGGTTTGGATGGATGGATGGAGTAAGGAGAGCCCTGAATGATAAGAGGATGGATGTGAGGGAAGCAAGCGAGCATGCTAGGAATAGGAATGAGTGGTGAGCGATTGTGACGCAGCTCTGATAGGCATCTGCTATTACCATGGGGCTGCATCTTACAGAGGTAGCCCTGTGGTAGGGGCAGTAGGAGGAGTTGGCAGTTGTGAAGCGACACAGGTTGTAGAAGAGCTGGGAGGATGGGCTGTGGCACTCCAGCAGTGCCATCTGAACGGTCGCTAGCTCCCTCGTCATTGCCCATAGAGCAAAGTAATCCCCTTATTGTTTTCCCTTCTTGATGTCGGCTACCCCCCAATTAAAGGGGGAAACAGCCAAGGTAGACAGAATAGAATATTATTATTACTGACTTAGAGAAAGCGTACGATGGGGTAGATAGAGAGGTGTTGTGAAGTGTATTACGACTGTATGGAATAAGTGGAAGTTTGTTGAATGCGGTGAAGAGTTTTTACATGAATAGTAGAGCATGTGTGAGAGTTGGGAATGATATGAGTGATTGGTTTGAGATGAATGTAGGGTTACGTCAAGGTTGTGTAATGTCACCATGGTTGTTTAATGTGTATATTGCTAGAGTGGTAAGGGAAGAAAATTAAAGAGTATTAGACAGAGGCTTGGAACTAATGACTGAGGATGGAAGATTGTTGAAATTGAATCAGTTGCTATTTAAGGATGATACTGTACTGGTAGCTGATACTGAGAATGAACTGAATCACTTGGTTACTTGAGTTTGTTAGGATGTGTGTCTGAAGGAAGTTGCAGGTGAATATTGGTAAAAGTAAAGTGGTGAGATGCACGAGGAGTGTTAATGCTGGCAGACTGAATGTAGGAGTGAATGGTGAGTTGCATAAAAAAGTTGAGAATTTTAAGTATCTGGCGTTGCATGCATCAAGGAGTGGACGAATGGATGCAGAGGTAAGTCTTAGAGTGAAGGAAGCAAGTAAATGTCTAGGTGGGTTGAAAAATATAAAGGTAAATAGATATTTGGGAATGAATGCAAAGAGAAGGATATATGAATATATGATTGTGCCGAGAGCATTGTGTGGAGCAGAGATTTGGAATGCAAGAGAGGATGAAACGAACAAGTTGAATGTAATGGAGATAAGGTGTTTGAGAAGTATGATTGGTGTATCTAGATCAGATATAGTATCTTCCTTCAGTTACGATTCTCTTTCTCTGCTTATATTAACACCGAATATATTTGGATATTTGTTTCACAGGTCTTATCATCCCGTCACATCTGACAAGTCACGATGCTCCCCATCTCTGTTTCTCTCTATGTTTTCTGCGTGCCCAGGCCCGATGAGGGTAGATTTATTTATCTGTTTATTTTTTTTTTTTTTGCACATCCTGGTGTCACAATCATAAAAAAAAATGAGGATGCCAACCAGAGGCCGGGTGTTAAAAGGAAGCTGTCTTTTTTCTCCAGGCTGTTTCCCCCAATTTGGGGGGTAGCCGACATGAACAAAAGAAACAATAAGGGGACTGCTTTGCTCTATGGGCACTGATGAGGGAGCTTGCGACCATTCCATGGCACTGCTGGAGTGCCACAGCCCATCCTCCCGGCTCTTCCACAACCCATGACGCTTCATAATGCCAACTCCCCTACTGCCCTACCACAGGGCTACCTCTGTAAGATGCAGCCCCGTGGTAACAGCAGATGCCCATCAGAGCTGTGTCTCTATCGCTCACCACTCATTCCTAATCCTAGCACGCTCACTTGCTTCCCTCACATCCATCCTCCTATCATTCAGGGCTCTCCTTAATCCATCCATCCACCCAAACCTAGGCCTCCCTCTGGCATTTCTCCCATCAACTCTCGCATTCATCACCTTTTTCAGGAGTTTCATCATCCGTCCTCTCAACATGGCCAAGCCATATCAGAACATTCATATCTACTCTGGCTGCCAATTCTCTCCTCACACCCGTTCTTGCTCTCACCACTTCATTCCTAACCCTATCCAACCGATATACACCAGTAATATTCCTCAGGCATTTCATCTCAAACACATTAAGTTTCCGTCTCTCACTTACTTTCATACCCCATAACTCTGATCCATACATCACAGTTGGCACAACCACTTTCTCATACAAAACTTTCTTAACATTCATTTTCAGCCCTCTATTCTTTATCACTCCTTTCAACTTTACATCCTTCATTCACTCTGTAACACACACCTGCTTCCACTCCACCATTTGCAGCTATAAACGAGCATAAATACTTAAACTGATCAACTTCCTTGAGTGTCTCTCCATTCAACATAACATTCAATCCAGCACCATCCTAATTTCTTGTACACTTCATAACCATACTCTTCCCACGTTCACTCGCAACTTCCTTCTCTCACACACCATTCCAAATTCTGAGACTAACTGATGTTATATATATATATATATATATATATATATATATATATATATATATATATATATATATATATATATATATATATATATATAATTACCTAATTGTAATTACCTAATTGTGTTTACGGGAAAGAGCCCAAACCTCGTATCTAACTGTCTCCTCATCGGTTCCATTTTATACTTAGTGATACTTATCATCCCTGTCCTTAAAAGTATGGATTGGGATAGCATTAACTACCTCCTCGCTTAGCCAATTCCAATTATCAACTACTCTTACACTGAAAAAGTATTTCCTTACATCCTGCAAAGAAGTTTTCTTACCAAGCTTCAAACTATGACCTCTAGTTCTAGAACCTGCCATATCAAAAAATCGATCCCTATCCACTCTATCATAACCATGAAGGAATTTCAAGACTGTCACCATATCCCCCTCAATCTTCTAGCTTCGAGTGATGGTAAGTCTAATTCCCTCAGCCTCTCATCATAACTGAGATTGCGTATTTCTGGCACCAGTTTCGTGGCATGTCTTTGAACTCTTTCAAGCTTAGCTATGTGCTTTTTCAAGTGCGGATTCCAAAAGGGGGCTGCATATTCGAGTTTTGGCCGCACATAGGTTACATAAATATTTCTGAACATTTCCTTGTCCATGTGCCTGAAGGCTACCCTTACATTTGATAAGAATGCATATGCTACCCTTACTATGCCATTTATATGTATTTCTGGAGACAAATCTGCCAGTATATTTACTCCTAGATCTCTCTCATCTTGTGTCTCTTGAAGTTGTACTCCAGCCACCGAGTAGTCAAGCTTGGGCCTTCTTGCACTTGTACCCATTCTCATTACCTTACATTTTGAAGTACTGAATTTCATTAGCCACTTTTCTGACCACTCATGCAGACTATTTAGATCTTCCTGAAGTTCTCTACCATTGTTCTCGTTTCTTACTTTCTTCACAATCTTTGCATCATCTGCAAACATGTTCATGAATGAATTTACAGACTCTGGTAGGTCATTTACATATACAAGGAACAAAAGTGGCCCTAAAACTGAACCCTGTGGAACTCCACTACTAACTCTTCTCCATTCAGACACTGAGTGTCTTACTCTAACCCTCTGTTCCCTTCCTTCTAAGTAAGATTTTATCCATTCCAAAACTTTTCCACCTATTCTAGCCAGCTTGCGCTTCCTAATAAGTCTCCCATGTGGAACAGTGTCAAACGCTTTCTGGAAGTCTAGGAATATCCAATCTGCCCAGCCCTCTCTTCCCTGTAAGATTCGGCTTACCTCATCATAAAATGCTAATAAGTTTGTTACTGTTGATCTACCTTCTCTGAAGCCATGTTGCCTCACTGACAAAAAGTTGAAGGAGCCCAAAGCTCGTATCTTCCCGTCTCCTCATCGGTTCCATTTTATACTTAGTCATACTTATCATACCTGTCCTTAAAACTATGGATTGAGATACCATTAACTACCTCCTCGCTTAGCCAATTCCAATTATCAACTACTCTTACACTGAAAAAGTATTTCCTTACATCCTGCAAAGAAGTTTTCTTACCAAGCTTCAAACTATGACCTCTAGTTCTAGAGCCAGCCATATCAAAATATCGATCCCTATCCACTCTATCATAACCATGAAGGAATTTAAAGACTGTCACCATATCCCCCCTCTCTCTTCTAGCTTCCAGTGATGGTAAGTCTAATTCCCTCAGCCTCTCATCATAACTGAGATTTTGTGTGTGTATACAGTATGTGTGTTGGGGGTTCGTTTTAAATAATTTTTATATCATTTACCTTTGACTAATGTTTTCCTCTTGTTACGTATATTGATTTACCACTTATATAATTGAAATATGTAAAGCATTTTTCATGGATTTTTCAATAAAATATTCTTCAGAAATGTTAAATATCTACTCTCATTAGGTGAGCCTAATATAAGATATAAGATGTGAAATTGGACCGAAACTGGTTCTGTTTTGTACTGATATGTAAATTATGCATGACTGAGATAGATAAGTAAATAGATAGATAGTTAGATAGATATTGAATGAGTGTGTGAATGAGTGAGTGAAAAAGATAGAATTACTGAGGGAGAAAAAAAAATAAGAATTGCCTATCCATCATTATATTTTCCTTGCAATAACGGATGAGATCGTATCTCATCTATAGAAGCATATCTGTCTCATCAGTAATTATTAACTCCAGAAGGTCGACTCTAACACATCATGACAGCCTGTTGAGGTATTTATAAGTATTCTGAATACCGTTTTATTCATTTTTCACCTTTCTTTTCCCTTCTCGTTTAGTCCTGCTGTTTTTATTGTATTTTACTTCTTTTTTTTTATCCCTGTATTTGTAAAAGTATTGACTTTATTTATTTTGGGTTTTTTTTAGCAATGTTAGATAATTATGGCTGTTTACCGTTTTGAGTCCCTTTAACTCTCCATTTGAATTGGGGATGAACATAGAAAGGTGGGAGCTGGGGTATTAAGACTGGATCCCTTTCTCAACTCCCCGCGAGATCACTGATTTATATTTATAGGATTGTTTTGTGGCCATAATGATATAAGAGAATTGTCTACTTCTTTCTTCAGGTATTATAAGTAAAAATAACCATTTTGGGCATTTTATTTGTATAAATAGATTTTGGAGGTTGTAATTTAAAGTCAACTGTATATTCGCGTTAAAAGCAACCAAAAAGTAAGTGAATCTTAATAATTAAAATACGCGAGGAAGCAGATATTTATAAGTCCCCCAAGATTTCACGTTTTCTTTTATGCACTTCGTGGGTCATTTTCTTCTATAAACTTCATTTTCTATCTTTCTTTCAACGGTAACCCACTCAGAATTAATCTCTCTCTCTCTCTCTCTCTCTCTCTCTCTCTCTCTCTCTCTCTCTCTCTCTCTCTCTCTCTCTCTCTCTCTCTCTCTCTCTCTCTCTCTCTCTCTCTCTCTCTCTCTCTCTCTCAATATCTAGTCTTTCTTATATTTAATCTATTACTAGTGTTTTATTCGTAATATATTAATAGGAAGTGAATTATTACACGGCTGTTTATTTTAGCTAATCAAAGATGGAGAGTGGATGGAAACTGTATTCGGTTTCGTATTTTTAATACTAATATATATATATATATATATATATATATATATATATATATATATATATATATATATATATATATATATATATATATATATATATATATATATATATATATATATATATATATATATATATATATATATATGTGTGTGTGTGTGTGATTACCTAATTGTGATTACCTAATTGTGTTTACGGGAAAGAGCCCAAAGCTCGTATCTTCCCGTCTCCTCATCGGTTCCATTTTAGACTTAGTGATACTTATCGTACCTGTCCTTAAAACTATGGATTGAGATACCATTAACTACCTCCTCGCTTAGCCAATTCCAATTATCAACTACTCTTACACTGAAAAAGTATTTCCTTACATCCTGCAAAGAAGTTTTCTTACCAAGCTTCAAACTATGACCTCTAGTTATAGAGCCAGCCATATCAAAATATCGATCACTATCCACACTATCATAACCATGAAGGAATTTAAAGACTGTCACCATATCCCCCCTCACTCTTCTAGCTTCCAGTGATGGTAAGTCTAATTCCCTTAGCCTCTCTTCATAACTGAGATTGCGTATTTCTGGCACCAGTTTCGTGGCATGTCTTTGAACTCTTTCAAGCTTAGCTATGTGCTTTTTCAAGTGCGGATTCCAAAAGGGGGCTGCATATTCGAGTTTTGGCCTCACATAGGTTACATAAATATTTCTGAACATTTCCTTGTCCATGTGCCTGAAGGCTACCCTTACATTTGATAAGAATGCATATGCTGCCCTTACTATGCCATTTATATGTATTTCTGGAGACAAATCTGTCAGTATGTTTACACTTAGATCTCTCTCATTTTCTGTCTCTTGAAGTTGTACTCCAGCCACCGAGTAGTCAAGCTTGGGCCTTCTTGCACTTGTACCCATTCTCATTACCTTACATTTTGAAGTATTGAATTTTATTAGCCACTTTTCTGACCACTCATGCTGATTATTTAGATCCTCCTGAAGTTCTCTACCATTGTTCTCGTTTTTTACTTTCTTCACAATCTTTGCATCATCTGCAAACATATTCATGAATGAATTTACAGACTCTGGTAGGTCATTTACATATACAAGGAACAAAAGTGGCCCTAAAACTGAACCCTGTGGAACTCCACTACTAACTCTTCTCCATTCATACACTGAGTGTCTTACTCTAACCCTCTGTTCCCTTCCTTCTAAGTAAGTTTTTATCCATTCTAAAACATTTCCACCTATTCTAGCCATTGATTGCAGCTTCCTAATAAGTCTCCCATGTGGAACAGTGTCAAACGCTTTCTCTGTGTGTGTGTGTGTAGTTACCTAATTATAATCATCTAATTATTATTATTATTATTATTACGGGAAAGAGCCCCAAGCTCGTAACTTCCCGTCTCCAAGTCGGTTCCATTTTGTACTTAGTGATACTTATCAAACTTGTCCTTAAGTCTATGGATTTATTTAGCATTAACTACCGCCTCGCTTAACGAATTCCAATTATCAACTACTGTTACACTAAAAAAGTACTTCCTTACGCCCTGCAAAGAAGTTTTCTTACGAAGCTTCAAAGTATGACCTTAAATTTTAGTGCCAGACAAATCAAAATATCGATCCCTATCCCCTCTGTCATAACCATAAAGAAATTTAAAAACCATCACCATAACCCCCCTAATTCTTCTAGCTTCGAGTGATGGTAAAGCTAATTCCCTCAGCCTCTCCATATAACTGAGATTGCGTATTTCTGGCACCAGTTTCATGGCATATCTCTGAACTTTTTCCAGCTTAACTACGTGCCTTTTCAAGTGTAGATTCTAATAGGGGGCTGCATATTCAAGCTTTGGCCTCACATATGTTACATAGTATTTCTGAGCATTTCCTTGTCCAAGTGCCTGAAAGCTACTCTTATTTTTGCTAAGAAAGCATAAGCTGCCCTTACTATGCCATTTCTGTGCCTCTCTGGAGACAAATCTCCCATTATGTTTACTCCTAGATATCTCTCATTCTCTATTAAAGTTCTGTTCCTGCTATTTGGTAGTCAAGCTTGGGCCTTCTTGTACTTGTATCCATTTTCTTTACATTTACATTTAGAAGTACTGAATTTCTTTAGCCAATTTTTTGACCACTCATTCAGACTATTTAGGTTTGCCTGAAGTATTCTACGATTGTTCTCGTCTCTTACTTTCTTCACAAACTTTGCATCATCTGCAAACATATTAATGAATGAATTTACAGACTCTGGTAGGTCATATTCATAAAAAAAGGAATAAAAGTGACCATAAAACTGAACCCTGTGGAACTTCGCTTCTAACTCTTCTCCATTCAGACACTGAGTGTCTTACTCTAATCCTCTGTTCCCTTCCTTCTTAGTAAGTTGTATCCAATCCAAGACATTTCCACCTATTCTCGCCATTGATTGCAGCTTCAATAAGTCTCCCGTGTGGGACCGTGTCAAATGTTTTCTGGAAGTCTAGGAATATGCAATCTGCTCAGCCCTCTTTTTCCTGTAAGGTTCGGCTTACCTCTTCATAAAGTTTTAATAAGTTTGTTCCTTTGATATACCTTCTCTGAAGCCATGTTCTCTCACTGACAAATAGTTGAAGGATTCCAAGTGAAGAGAGATGTGTCTTCTTACTAGGTTGTCCATAACTTTGTAAACTATGCTGGTCAAGGAAACAGGTCTAGAGTTTAGAGCTGTATCCTCCTTCCCTTTTTGAAGATAGGTATGTGTGTGTGTGTGTGTGTGTCTATATATATATATATATATATATATATATATATATATATATATATATATATATATATATATATATATATATATATATATATATATATATATTATTTTTTACCCCGACCAGGACTTGAACCTAGGGCACATAATTTCTGTGCTAAGGCGCTACCAACTACACCGCAGAATGTCTAAAAGGGAAAAAAAAACTTACAGTTATATCTGCTATACTTGGAATAAACGCATTGTAACTTAATTCAACTCTGTTCATATTACAGTTTCCCGCAACCTCACTCGTGGCTTCGTTTTCGCATTAAATTCGAATTTCAATCTCATTTGGGACCAGCAATAATAAAAAAAAAAAAGCACATTACCATATGTGAAAACATGAATCATTTTTACACCGACCTTTCCTAGAACCTATGGCACATAATTAAAGTGCCAAGGCTCTAACAACTACACCACAGAAGGTTAAAAGGGAAACAAACCTTACAGCTTTATCTGCTATACTAGGAATGAACGCATTCTATATGAATGCCACTCTTTTCATATTAAAGTTTCCCTCAACCTCACTCGTGGCTTCGCTTTTGCATTTAATTCAAATCCCAATCTTATTTGGGACCAACAATAATCTAATAAGCACGTTACCATATGTGAAAACATGAATCTTTGAACCTAGGACACAAAATTACTGTGCCAATGCGCTACCACCTACACCACTAAAGGTTAAAAGGGAAACAAGCCTTAAAGCTTTATCTGCTATACTAGGAATGAACACATTCTATATGAATGCCACTCTGTTCATTATATTCTTTAAATGTTCATAAATTCCGTTCATATATTATTAAACACTCAGGATTTATTGAAAAATTCATAAAGGAAATTGCATAAAGCTGCTACGGTAGTCTCCTTACACAACGTAATAATAATAATAATAATAATAATAATAATAATAATAATAATAATAATAATAATATTAATAGAAATAATAATAATAATAATAATAATAATAATAATAATAATAATAATAATAATAATAATAATAATAATAGTAATAATAAAAATAATAATAATAATGATAATAATAATAATAATAATAATAATAATAATAATAATAATAATAATAATAATAATAATAATAATAATAATAATAATAATAATAATAATAATTATAATAATAATAATAATGATAATAATGCATATATTCATACATACATGCATACATACATGCATACATACATACATACATACATACATACATACATACATACATACCAAAACTCGAATATGCAGCCCCCTTTTGGAATCCGCACTTGAAAAAGCACATAGCTAAGCTTGAAAAAGTTCAAAGACATGCCACGAAACTGGTGCCAGAAATATGCAATCTCGGTTATGATGAGAGGCTGAGGGAATTAGACTTGCCATCACTCGAAGCTAGAAGAGTAAGGGGGGATATGGTGACAGTCTTTAAATTCCTTCATGGTTATGATAGAGTGGATAGGGATCGATATTTCGATATGGCTGGCTCTAGAACTAGAGGTCATAGTTTGAAGCTTCGTAAGAAAACTTGTTTGCAGGATGTAAGGAAATACTTTTTCAGTGTAAGAGTAGTTGATAATTGGAATTCGCTAAGCGAGGAGGTAGTTAATGCTATCTCAATCCATAGTTTTAAGGACAGGTATGATAAGTATCACTAAGTCTAAAAATGGAACCGATCAGGAGACGGGAAGATACGAGCTTTGGGCTCTTTCCCGTAAACACAATTAGGTAATCACAATTAGGTAATCACATACATACATACATATACACATGACCTCATTCCCCCTAGCAAGGGGAGTGGCTGAGTCAAGAAATACGCATTCACCACGATCCATACATACCTCAACCACTCCTCTTAGCTCGTTGGAGATAAAGGGTTGCCACGTTTACCCCCCTTCCATCCTGCATGGGTAGCCCACAAGGTAGGAGGGCGAGATATTCTACAATGAGGGCCAATAGCTGCAGGTGGTTTACCCCCACTGCTTCATCACATTGCAACTCCCCTCACACTCATCCATCACGGTTCACTGAGCTAGCAGGTGCGAGAAATCCCTTTGGCCTGTGTCATCTATACACAATCTTCCTCCTCTTATTCCTATCACTAACACGAACTCTTCCCTTCTCCACTGACATTCCACGTGCAATTCAATGCCATTTTCACGCCATACATCCTTCTCATTCTAGGTCTTAATCTTGGCCTAGCTCCAATCACTTCTGCACTGCAAACTCTCTTCACTGTTCGTTCATCACTCATCCTTTCCATGTGTCCAAACCAACTCAACACATACTGCTCTAACTAATCCGACTTCTTCCTTTCAACGATGGGTCTCTGCCTGTCATCCTCATTTCTTACTCTATCTAGTCTACATACTCCAATCATAATTCTTAAACACCTCATCTCCATTACATTCAATTTGTTCTTTTCATCTTCTCTTGAATTTCAAGTCTCTGCTCTACACAATGCTTTCGGATATCCTTCAGTTTGTATTCATTCCCATATATCTATTTCTCATTACGCTTTTCAACCCACCTAGACAATTACTTGCTTCCTTCACTCTATGACTTACCTCCGCATCCACTCGTCCACTCCTTGCTTTATGTGACCCCAGATACTTATAAGTCTCAACTTCTTTAAGCAACTCCCCATCCACTACTATATTCAATCTGTAAACATTAACACTTCTCGTACATCTTATGACATTGCTTTTACCAATATTCACCAGCAATTTCCTTCTTTCACACACCTACAATCTCAGTCACCAAAAAAACTGATTCAGTTCAGTCTCAGTATCAGTAACCAGTACTGTGTCATCCATGAATAGCAGTTGGTTCAATTTCCACAACCTTCCATCCTTACCCACTAGTTTCAGGCCTTTTAATAATACTCTTTCATTTACTTCCCTTACCACTCCATCCATAAACACATTAAATAACCATGATGACATTACACAACCTTGATATAACCCTACATTCACATTAGCCTATTCACTCATACCATTCCCAACTCTCACCCATGCTCTGCTATTCATGTAAAAACTTTTCACTGCATTCAACAAACTTCCACTTATTCCTTACAGCTGCAACACACTCCAATACCCCTCTCTATCTATCTTGTCAGTCCATAAAAAAACCCAAAAAGTGTCCCTACCTTTCTTCAAGAACTTCTCTCACACCTGTCTTACCACTAACACCTGATCCAAACATCCTCTTCCTCTCCTGAACCCATACTGTTCATCCCCAATCTGTCTCTCAGTACCTTTCCTAATTCTCTCGATTATCACTCTTCTATATACCTTACTAACTACACTCAACAAATTTCTCTAAAACTTCTACCCTCATACTTATCTCCTTTCGCTTTGTAAAGTGGAACTACACATAAACTCCTCCAATTAGCTGGGACCCTCCCTTTCCTGACACATATATTCATCAACCTAACCATCAATTCCACTAATGCCTCACCACCTTTTGACAAGTATTCAGCATGACACCCATGTATCCTTAGTGCTTTACTTGCTTTCATTGCTCTCAATGCCAAATGTAGCTCCTCTTTTGTTATTTCTCTATTATTCTCATCACCTAACATTGGCAATCTCAATTCATTTCCCACAGCCACAATAGCTGCCTCTCTATCATCTTCCTCATTTAGCAGTTCCTTAAAATATTCAGCCCATCTCTCTCACCTTTATTTAATCTACTAGCAATTTCATCTAGTACCAATTGCCCATCTGTTCTTTCAACCTCTCCTCCCTACCAGACTCACCTTTCCTCACTCTTTTCACTTCCTTTCAAAACATCTTTTTATTCCTTTCTAAACACCTAGACAAGCATATACCCCACTTGCATCCGCTTCTCTCTTTGCCTCCCTTACCACTCGCTTCGCTGACCTCCTCTTTGCACAATACCTTCCATACTCCTCTGTATTACCTACTTGCAACCATACCCCAAATGCCTGCTTCTTTTCAGCCCCTACTGCTCTCACCTGTACATTCCACCATTCACTTCCTCTCCTTATACTTCCACCAGTTAGTCTCCTTCTGCACACTGTCTCGACACACTTCATAGCTTCCTCCTTGAAACAGCCAAATTGTCCTTCCACTCCCTTCACTTTCTCTTTTACTACATTCCACACATTCCTCAAACTAGCCTTATACTCAGTCTTTCTCTTTTTATACAATTCATTCACTTTTAGCACCTCTCTTCCTTGCTCGCTTTTCCTCTTTCTTCACTTCTCTCCCACTCTCACTCTACTTTCACTAAATAATTATGAGATATTCCACCACTAGCTCGTCTCGTTACATTCACATCTAGTACTCAACCAACTACCCTCCTGCCCACCATAACATAATCCATTAATGGTCTATCGACTACTCTTCCATTATCAACTCTGACCAATATATACTTGTGCACATCCTTCTTTTTAAATACAGTATTAGCAATCAATACTTCTCGCTCAATACACATTTCTTTCATTTTCTCTCCACTCTCATTCCTACCAGGTACTCCATACTTCCCAATAACACCATCCACTAGCTCATTCCCGTCTCTAGCATTCAAGTCTCCCATCAATACCACGTTCACATTCATTCCCAAGTCCTCCAAACACTCGTACAGTTTAATCCAAAATTCTTCTCTTTTTTTCTCAATTCTTTCCCTGCTAGCACCATGTGCGCTCACATACACCCAAATCTTGCATCCCAGCCTCATTTTAGCCTCTGTTATTCGAGATGATATTCCCTGCCATTCCACCACACAGTTACCTCTTCACTCACCAACAGAGCCACTCCCTCTCTCAACTCCAGACATCCTACCTACCACACTCCCAAATGTCACTTCACCATTCCATTTTATCTTAGTTTCGCTCAGTGCAAGTACAGCCATCTTTCTCTCCACAAACTTATTCTCTATCACCTCCCTCTTACTTTCATTTACACCACATCTACACACATTCAGAGACCAGATTACTAGGGTTCTGGTTGGATCTTTCCTGCCATAATATCCCCGCATTTCCAGGCCACTCGTAGGATGAAAAAATTCAGAGGAGGGGATTCCCAGTACCCCCGCTTCGCCCTATTTAGTCGACTTTTATGACACGCAGTTGAACACGGAGATATTTTTATTAACCCCTCTCCCTCAATATTATTATTATTATTATTATTATTATTGTTATTATTATTATTATTATTATTATTATTATTATTATTATTATTATTATTATTATTATTATTATTATTATTATTATTATTATATCTGCGCATGCGGTCGGGCGGCGTGTGAGTGATTACCTAATTGTGATTACCTAATTGTGTTTACGGGAAAGAGCCCAAAGCTCGTATCTTCCCGTCTCCTCATCGGTTCCATTTTAGACTTAGTGATACTTATCGTACCTGTCCTTAAAAGTATGGATTGAGATAGCATTAACTACCTCCTCGCTTAGCCAATTCCAATTATCAACTACTCTTACACTGAAAAAGTATTTCCTTACATCCTGCAAAGAAGTTTTCTT
The DNA here is from genome assembly GCA_037179515.1 of Halocaridina rubra. Taxonomy (NCBI): domain Eukaryota; kingdom Metazoa; phylum Arthropoda; class Malacostraca; order Decapoda; family Atyidae; genus Halocaridina; species Halocaridina rubra. The sequence goes on from JAXCGZ010021521.1 coordinate 33,947, forward strand.
ACGAAGCTTCAAACAATGACCTCTAGTTCTAGAGCCAGCCATATCGAAATATCGATCCCTATCCACTCTATCATAACCATGAAGGAATTTAAAGACTGTCACCATATCCCCCCTCACTCTTCTAGCTTCGAGTGATGGTAAGTCTAATTCCCTCAGCCTCTCATCATAACTGAGATTGCGTATTTCTGGCACCAGTTTCGTGGCATGTCTTTGAACTTTTTCAAGCTTAGCTATGTGCTTTTTCAAGTGCGGATTCCAAAAGGGGGCTGCATATTCGAGTTTTGGCCTCACATAGGTTACATAAATATTTCTGAACATTTCCTTGTCCATGTGCCTGAAGGCTACCCTTACATTTGATAAGAATGCATATGCTGCCCTTACTACGCCATTTATATGTATTTCTGGAGTGTGCGTGTGTTTGTGTGTGTGTGTGTGGCGTGTATTATACAAGAATTTTTGTTATTGTTTCCTTGTTTTCATTTTTCATTTCACTGTTTTTATAATGAATAATTTTGCCAACATTGAGAAAAACTATTCATCTTAGACAGAGTGAAATGTAAAAATAAAATAAAAAGTTAAGAATAAAAAAAATAGTTCCCAAATACACACACAACTCGCACGCACACACACACACACACACACACACACACACACACACACACACACACACACACACACACACACACACACACACACACACACATTTATTTAAAACTCCAAGTGTTATGACTTTGTATTGTTAATGTTTTTTTTTTTATCACACTCTTCATTTCTTTCCCGAAAATGAAAAAAGCGTTTTTTTCTAAACTGTACATCTGAAAAGACGGCTACAATGAGAGAGAGAGAGAGAGAGAGAGAGAGAGAGAGAGAGAGAGAGGAGAGAGAGAGAGAGAGAGAGAGAGAGAGAGAGAGAGAGAGTAGAGAGAGAGAGGAGAGAGGAGAGAGAGAGAATTTTAAATTTAACTCTGATAAACTATTTTAATAAGCAGAACAATGTAACGAGAGATGGATAGATAGATAGATAGATAGATAGCTAGATAGATAGATACATACA
>JAXCGZ010021521.1:40000-42359 GCA_037179515.1 Halocaridina rubra
GTTGCCATGAAATAATTGTTGGGGGTAAACCAGTTGCGGTTGTCCAGCCTCTTAGCAGAAAAGCCATGCCCCTACGTTCTGGTTGACACAGTTAGGGTGGTAGTTGTGGGGAATTTTTGCAGCCCTTTTCCCCAACGAGCTAAAAGAAGTGATTGATGTATATTAGCTCCTGTTGAATGTTTTTTCTTTGATATCAGCAATCCCCTTTATAAGGGATATTTCGGCCATAGTATATGGACATCCTACTTGGACATTCTACTTGTTTCTGATATTGTAATGAGAGTCGACCATTCATCTGAAATCACTTAGAGGATTTCAAAAAGTGTCGTTTGAAAGTTTCAGTGATGGTATAAGTTATTATCCTATTTATATTGAGTATTGCAGTTATATCCTTGTTTTTTCATGTTAAATGGAGAATATAAAAGCTGTATTCCTTCTTTAGTTTCAATATTATCCCTTATTCAAAATAAGTCTCATTTGAAAAATATCCCCCAACGGCATTATGTATTTGTATTTTGTTTTTATCTAATGTTATTGCTCTGTGTTACATTATCTGGATATGCAAATCCTTGGCCTCGTGTCTTTAAAGTTCAAAGTTAATGTTACATACTTCTGCGATTGATTAGCCAATACTGTATTTTATATTTTTCTTGCTTACCGTGACAGTTATAATCGAAAATGTTATCATTTTTATTTTTTTTCTCTATGTAATTGTAATTCACTTTATACTGATATTTTGGACGCTCATCTGTTCTTAGGGGAAAAAATATCAGGTAGGGGACAAAAATATCAGCCTCGTCCCTCTGGTGCCTGATAAGGGAAGCCCTCTGTTGAGAGCTACTCTTAATGTATGGACTAAGGAGTCGTGTGGACCAAAACAAGAAACCAAGATAGGCCTAACAAATCACTGGTGGATGATGCTGCCGCTCAGGAAAAGCAACCAAATGACGATCTGTGAACGATGGATCCTCAGATTGACAGACTTCGATCGACCAGGCGTAGGGTGATTGAATCTATTCTGAGATCTTTATCAAAAACTAGACAGCCATTGGCAAACATTCATCTGAAACTTTATACATAAAGTTCCTGTCAATTGTTATCCTCATGTAAGAAATGTTCTAAATCCTTTTGTAAACTTTGATCTTTGTTTCTGGTTTGTGCATGTGACACGTGCCAAAGGGATATCCCACACCTGCTCTACGGGGTTGCCATGAAATAATTGTTGGGGGTAAACCAGTTGCGGTTGTCCAGCCTCTTAGCAGAAAAGCCATGCCCCTACGTTCTGGTTGACACAGTTAGGGTGGTAGTTGTGGGGAATTTTTGCAGCCCTTTTCCCCAACGAGCTAAAAGAAGTGATTGATGTATATTAGCTCCTGTTGAATGTTTTTTCTTTGATATCAGCAATCCCCTTTATAAGGGATATTTCGGCCATAGTATATGGACATCCTACTTGGACATTCTACTTGTTTCTGATATTGTAATGAGAGTCGACCATTCATCTGAAATCACTTAGAGGATTTCAAAAAGTGTCGTTTGAAAGTTTCAGTGATGGTATAAGTTATTATCCTATTTATATTGAGTATTGCAGTTATATCCTTGTTTTTTCATGTTAAATGGAGAATATAAAAGCTGTATTCCTTCTTTAGTTTCAATATTATCCCTTATTCAAAATAAGTCTCATTTGAAAAATATCCCCCAACGGCATTATGTATTTGTATTTTGTTTTTATCTAATGTTATTGCTCTGTGTTACATTATCTGGATATGCAAATCCTTGGCCTCGTGTCTTTAAAGTTCAAAGTTAATGTTACATACTTCTGCGATTGATTAGCCAATACTGTATTTTATATTTTTCTTGCTTACCGTGACAGTTATAATCGAAAATGTTATCATTTTTATTTTTTTTCTCTATGTAATTGTAATTCACTTTATACTGATATTTTGGACGCTCATCTGTTCTTAGGGGAAAAAATATCAGGTAGGGGACAAAAATATCAGCCTCGTCCCTCTGGTGCCTGATAAGGGAAGCCCTCTGTTGAGAGCTACTCTTAATGTATGGACTAAGGAGTCGTGTGGACCAAAACAAGAAACCAAGATAGGCCTAACAAATCACTGGTGGATGATGCTGCCGCTCAGGAAAAGCAACCAAATGACGATCTGTGAACGATGGATCCTCAGATTGACAGACTTCGATCGACCAGGCGTAGGGTGATTGAATCTATTCTGAGATCTTTATCAAAAACTAGACAGCCATTGGCAAACATTCATCTGAAACTTTATACATAAAGTTCCTGTCAATTGTTATCCTCATGTAAGAAATGTTCTAAATCCTTTTGTAAACTTTGATCTTTGTTTCTGGT
>JAXCGZ010021522.1:0-5000 GCA_037179515.1 Halocaridina rubra
TCCTAAAGTATAGCAGATATTAGCTATAAGGTTGGGTTCCTTTTACCTTCTGTGGTGTAGTGGTAGCGCCTTGACTTAGTAATCATAAGTCCTAGGTTCGAGTCCCGGTCGGGGTAAAAAATGATTCATGTTTTCACATATGTAATGTGCTTATTTGTATTTCATGGCCCGAATGAGATTGGGAATTCAATTAAATGCTAAAATGAAGCCACGAGTGAGGTTGGGGAATCTGTAATATGAACATAGTGGCATTCAGTTAGAATGCGTTCATTCCTAAAGTATAGCAGATATTAGCTATAAGGTTGGGTTCCTTTTACCTTCTGTGGTGTAGTGGTAGCGCCTTGACTTAGTAATCATAAGTCCTAGGTTCGAGTCCCGGTCGGGGTAAAAAATGATTCATGTTTTCACATATGTAATGTGCTTATTTGTATTTCATGGCCCGAATGAGATTGGGAATTCAATTAAATGCTAAAATGAAGCCACGAGTGAGGTTGGGGAATCTGTAATATGAACATAGTGGCATTCAGTTAGAATGCGTTCATTCCTAAAGTATAGCAGATATTAGCTATAAGGTTTGGTTCCTTTTACCTTCTGTGGTGTAGTGGTAGCGCCTTGACTTAGTAATCATAAGTCCTAGGTTCGAGTCCCGGTCGGGGTAAAAAATGATTCATGTTTTCACATATGTAATGTGCTTATTTGTATATATATATATACATATATATATATATATATATATATATATATATATATATATATATATATATATATATATATATATATATATATATATATATATATATATATATATATATATGCAGAGAGAGAGAGTAAGAGTGAGAGAAAGAGAGAGACTCCTTCCCATGCCATCGAGATGGAGACAAACGCCCTCATCTTTAAGGTTGACCCACTACTAGGCACGTGGATGGCCTCCTTCTTGAACAGACCGTCCCTTTCGTCTCCTAGGTCGACCCCCTATTATTCATGTGTATGTTTTCCTGCTTGACCCGACGGCCAACCAGGTCATGCATCTTCGACAAATCAGAGTTCCCGGCATGTCAGGTTGTCTCCTGCATTTTTCAACGCAAGTTAAAGTTGCCTTTCTGGACTCCAACGAGATGGAGAAGGACCGACTCGTCTCTGAGGCCAAGCTCATACTACATTCGTAGACGATCTCTTGCCGAACTCGACCCAACAGAGGTTTTGGCAGAGACTCCTTTACCCTCAGGCTGGCTCCCGTATCTTTAACGTCAGTTGAAGCCGCCTTTAAGGACATCCTCGTTTCGAAGGAAGACTGTCAACAACATGCGAAGATGGTGCTCTGAAGGTTCAGGCAGCTTCCACCTTTTCTCTCTCTGTCACTAATGACCACCTTTTCATGGACATCACCAACAATGCGTGGCCAACACCGAAATAATACACCACCATGCACAGACGAATGGCTTACGTTCATACAAACCAATTCACCAGCCAACATGCCAGTCAAGATAACCAAAAAAATACTCAGCCTCCAAATATTCACCTCGAGACTCGTCATTCAAACCGACGTGGATCACCCAAGAATTTTATATTCTTTTATTTTGCATTATGATCTTTATTTCATTTACTACCTTGTATATTTCAAGTCTAGCATAAACACAGTTTTTCCCTTTTATCTCCCAAGGGGAAAGCTTCCTATACAGTCGCCTTTATTATCGCATCACACTCATTATTCACATCAAGGCTTGGCCAAGGAATTATTTTTATTCTTATCTTTGTAAACCTAAATATTTATATAAATATATAATATATATATATATATATATATATATATATATATATATATATATATATATATATATATATATATATATATATATATATATATATATATATATATATATATATATATATATATATATATATATATATATATATATATATATATATATATATATATATATATATATATATATATATATATATATATATATATATATATATATATATATATATATATATATATATATATATATATATATATATATATATATATATATATATATATATATATATATATATATATATATATATATATATATATATATATATATATATATATATATATATATATATATATATATATATATATATATATATATATATATATATATATATATATATATATATATATATATATATATATATATATATATATATATATATATATATATATATATATATATATATATATATATATATATATATATATATATATATATATATATATATATATATATATATATATATATATATATATATATATATATATATATATATATATATATATATATATATATATATATATATATATATATATATATATATATATATATATATATATATATATATATATACATATATATATATATATATATATATATATATATATATATATATATATATATATATATATATATATATATATATATATATATATATATATATATATATATATATATATATATATATATATATATATTTTCTAGAATGCAAATGCTTGCCCCTAACTATGATTATATTTTGTTTGATAAAGTTTTATTATCACAGTAATTCGTTTTTGTCACTTTACTGAATTTGTATTGTTGTCCATATGTAATGGGAATCGTAGGTAAAATTACATTTTAAAATCCTTAAAAAATACAGGCCTACTGTCACAGAATAACCAGTTATTTAATTACATATAAACACATATAGAATATTAAAGAAACTCGAGCATACAGGTATTAATGTACAAATACACATAATAATATTCATGCAGTTTCTTCAAAAAGTATTAGCAGCACTCTAATTTCTATTGTTCGCAATCATAAACCCCTGTGGAGTTGAACAGCACATCTTCTGCTTATGTCTTATAGAGACTTTCAGAATACAGAATTGATTGATGTTGTCTCCTTACAAAAGCATTTACGATAGAAATTTGCAATCTAGGATATGATTATTTAATGTCAACGTCAATTATTTCGTCAGACCAGGAATGAAGCTAGAAGTTATCATGGACGTCATGTTGTTATGTGCTGTATATTCATCAACCTGCAAAAAAAGTATGCGATAAATAAATAATAACATCAATGGTATGAAAATATATAAAGAATAGTTATTGACTACATAAATGAGTAAAAAGATAAATACATAAATATACGAATAAATAAATAAATAAATACTTTAATATATAAAAAAATAAAATAAAAAATAGTTAAATAAATGAATAAATAGGTAATGATATGAATAGAATAATAAATAAATATATTTGGATATTAAAAAACAATCAAAAAACTGCAAAAGTTGTAATTGTTGTGAACCAGAAATTATTCATTAAATTTAAAAAAAAATAATTTGTTCCCACATGCAATAAAAAATTAAAATCATTCTAATGTTCTTGATATCTTTCAAATTTTCAAACTCACTTACCTACCACGCTTTCTTTTTCTCTCATTCAAACTTTTATCCCTCTCCCCTCTGCATTTTTCCCCTCTTTAAAATCTTTTTGCGAGAGAGTAAATATCATATCAAGGATTTCATACATATTTCCAAAGGCTTTGATCTCTCTCTCTCTCTCTCTCTCTCTCTCTCTCTCTCTCTCTCTCTCTCTCTCTCTCTCTCTCTCTCTCTCTCTCTCTCTCTCTCTCTCTCTCTCTCTCTCTCTCTCTCTCTCTCACACACACACACACACACACTCACTCTTTCGCTCTCTCTTTTCTTAACTACTAAAATTTAAATAAATGCTTCAAACATTGCCATTGTTTAATTCCAAACAATGTTTCGAAATATAATATTATATATAAACAACCATAGCTAATTACCTGAAATATATATACCAATTTATACTACTCTCCACCAGTCCTCCTACTCAGCATCGACTTTGGTACTTTGAGCGTACCCAACGTGAAGATTTACATAACTTCCTCTTTGACTTCCCATTGACTACTGCTCTCGGTCCCGCAACCCTGTTCCAAGTAGTCCTGAAAGCTGCCGTGATCATAATCTCGGGAAAGGAGGCGTACATCCCCTCCTCTACGAAAACTTTTTCTACCCTTAAACCTTGGTTTGACACTGCCTGCTCCATGGTTATTCAGGTCAGGGATCGGGCACATTAGTCGTACCAAGTCTATTTCTGATTTAATTCGCTCTGCTTTTATTACAGTTAGGAATTGCTGTACTGCTCATATTCGAAGGTCTGAAGCTTTCTTTATAAGGAAGAAAGTTGATGACCTTAACTCCTCTCCTACTGATAAATGTTTCTGGTCCTTAGCCCAAAACCTCCCCAAAAAACTTCTGCATCTCAAACTTCCCCCCTCTCATTCGTTCTGAAGGTTCTTTAACTTGCTCTCCCACTGGCAAAGCTACTTTCTTTGGATCATATTTTTCTGCCAACTCTTACGTAAACGATTCTAGCGCAAAAGTCCCTCATTCCTTACCCCTTTATAACCCTATGCCCTCCCTTATCCTTTATTCAAGCAAAGTTCATAAGATTCTTTGCTCGCTAAAGACGAACAAAGCATCTGGTCCCGATGGCATCCCAGCAAGGTTCCTTAAGGAGTTTGCAGATTAACTGGCTCAAGTGCTTTTCAGTCTTTTTCGCCTAATTCTGTCAACCAGTATCTATCCTTGATCTTGGAAGCATGCTCTAGTTCAACCTGTTCCTTAAAGGGGTGACTGCTCTATTCCTTCAGACTACCGACCTATTGCCCTAACCTCATCTGTAGCTAAAGTTTTGGAAACTTTGCTCAATTCTCACTTCTTGAAACATCTTGAATCTAACTCGCTTATCTCCGATTACCATTACGGTTTCCGCAAGGCAAGATCAACTGGAGACCTTGTGTCTTATCTTACTCATATCTGGTGTATTTCACTGAGAAACTATGTGGAATCCTTCGTCGTTGCCCTTAATATCTCTAAGCCTTTTGACAGAGTCTGACACAAGGCTCTTATGGCCAAACTTCCTGCCTGTGACTTTACTCCAT
>JAXCGZ010021522.1:12500-22500 GCA_037179515.1 Halocaridina rubra
CCTGACAAATCTACAACTTCTTCAGATTTTTGTTCATATTTTGTATTAGATATATGACTTTCATATGAAGAAAAAACAATGTTTGTCTGTATTCAGTTAAAAGAGAGTCTTATTTCTCTTGCAAATTGAGCAAACCTTGATAGGAGTGCCTAAAAAAATGCTGCAGGAATTATGTTGTGTTGCAAAAGAAAAGTTTTCTTTTGTCTACTCGTATGCCTGAGTTTATTACTCCCTAAAGAGGAGTGATGTTGCCTCCTAGATAAACAAGCATATATCTTGTTTTATTTTTATTTTATGTTTCAGCAACGTTGCAATATATCATGCAAAGCAAAACAAAAACAAAGAGAAAGCCGTGGCTGAAATTTAATTTTTGACTTATTCTTCTTCTTGACACATAGTTTACATTTTTTTCTTTATAGTGTTTAGTTGTGTACTCGTATATGTATTCACTATGTTATCAAATGTATAGATCTCTCTCTACATATGCTGCTATCTGTCTCTCTCTCTCTCGCTCTCTCTCTCTCTCTCTCTCTCTCTCTCTCTCTCTCTCTCTCTCTCTCTCTCTCTCTCTCTCTCTCTCTCTCTCTCTCTCTCTCTCTTTGGTAAATAAATGATATTCATAGAGAGTTGACAGCTACGGAGGCCTCTTTTCTGACTGCAACAACAAAAGGCCGAAACCTTTCACCGCGTCTCTCTGTTAGTTATGTCTGTGCAGTGGCTTTTTCCATTATTTATTCCTCTACTTTGCTTTTCGTTTTATACAAAGGTTCATAAAATGCAACTTTATATATATATATATATATATATATATATATATATATATATATATATATATATATATATATATATATATATATATATATATATATATATATATATATATATATATATATATATATATATATATATATATATATATATATATATATATATATATATATATATATATATATATATATATATATATATATATATATATATATATATATATATATATATATATATATATATATATATATATATATATATATATATATATATATATATATATATATATATATATATATATATATATATATATATATATATATATATATATATATATATATATATATATATATATATATATATATATATATATATATATATATATATATATATATATATATATATATATATATATATATATATATATATATATATATATATATATATATATATATATATATATATATATATATTATAAATTATTATTATTATTATTATTATTATTATTATTGTTGTTATTATTATTTTATTATTATTATTATTATTACTATTATTATTATTATTATTATTATTATTATTTTTATTATTATTATTATTATTATTATCATTATTACTATTATCATTATTTTTATTATTATTATTATTATTATTATTATTATTATTATTATTATTATTATTATTATTATTATTATTATTATTATTGTTATTATTATTAATATTATTGTTATTATTATTATTATTATTATTATTATTATTATTATTATTATTATTATTATTATTATTATTATTATTATTATTATTTGTGATATTTACGTTTGTACACATACTAGAATTATTTCCTTGATTGTTTGTCTTTGACTTATCGTATGAATAAAAGACATAAATATCGAAATTGTAGGAAAAATAAAAATAAACAATATGAAGAAAACTTATTAGAATGTTGGAGAGAACGGAAAACTTATTCACGTTTGAACACAATAGACAATTATTAATGAATTAGATCATGATGGGACACAATTATCCAACAAAGAACAATAGATAAATAATAAAAAACAATACTGAATAATCCACAAATAATTATCGAATAATTATCATGAGAATAAACAAATTCTCAATAACGAAATCAAAACATTACATTAATACTTACAAATCTATTTTTAATAGAAGATTTCGAAAATCTGTTGAATAGAAAAGCAGGAAATTCTATAAAAAAATAAGAGACAAAAATTATGCAGAATCATTTGAGATGCGGAAGAGACAGATCTGCCTGCTATGATGTAACAGGAAACCCTTCTGATAAGTACTAGAGCTAGGGGATATATATGCACTCTATTCAATGACTTTATGCATGTTACTTCGTGTCCCATAATTTCTTGTGGGAAGTAGATGGTTTTTGCAAAAATGCCCTTCTTTTATCTAGAGATATATGTAATGTAAATGGTTTCGTTGATCTTAGATAACTCAAGAAAAAAAAATTAGTAATCTGAGAACAAAGCCTAGTTGAAAGAATGGAATAGCCATGGAAGTAAGTTTTAACCCTTCGTTAGTCATGTGGGATTTCCGAGCATGGTTAGTCACGTGGGGGGCTTACACCCCCCAAAAAGGGGCTTATAGTATTACAATTATGCAAAAATTAGACATACTGCAGTTTCAGGATATTTCTGCAGTGTCTGCTGAACTGCTTAAATGCCTTTTATCTGATTGTTTTTAATATAAAATATTATTGTAGGATAAATGATAAAATTAAGGAAAAAATGAAAAATATAGATTCTGATCACGTTTGTTTTGAAAATAAGCATATGATATTCCATTTTATGTTTTTTTTATATTTTTTATGACAATTACTATTAGAAAAATAACATAACAGGCAATCTCCGTCACAATATACATTAAAAATCAAAACTTGAAGTAATGACATAATTACCCTTGGAAATAGAAAAAAAAATAGAATTTTTTCATAAACATACATTGTATATTGAAGTTTAACACAACAATGCAATAAACAAGAAAAGTTTTGTTCATAAAAAATAGCCACAATGTTTTTCCACGAATTGAAATGGAGAGAAACAGAAATGTGAGCTCATAATATAGCCTTTATCTTTCACTCTGATTCACTATAGGTTCCTGCATTCTCGCACTGTGTGCAACTTATAATTTTCTTACCTTGATCACTGCAAACATGTTTTCCATAAGTGCTACACACTGTTTTCACCTTTCAATCCTCTGACCGGGCACAATATGCACATCTCTTTGCCTGGCCTCGTGATGGTTGCAAGGTTGCAGAAGTTGTTGCAGCTGCAGCTGATGGCACCCGTCTTGCAATACCTGCTTTGAAAGTTCTTGGCAGGAGGAGGTTCTGCGATCTCCTCTTCAAAGTGTCCTCTAAAAGCACCAGAGCTACATTCCTGATGAATTTGTGGCGATTCAGTTTAGTCCTTGGGTTGTGAGAGTAGAGGATATGCAAATTTAGACAGGTGATGTACAGGAGAGAAAAAAATATTCAGTTAGGGGCCAACGCAGGCTGTTTCTGGAAATATCATACTTACTTGTCATCATGTCCACCACACCAGGTCCTCCTTTGGTTGAATTATAGAAAGTGATGATTTCAGGCTTCTCGTCATCACCAGTAGCTTGGTCTATCTTGTTATCATGATGCATGCTGCTAACAAGTATAATATTTTTCTTTTCGCTTTGAACCTTAATCTTTGGTATGTATGAGACTAATAAAAGTTTGTCTCCAAATCGAAGCATGCTGTCCTCAAGAGGCCTATTCTTTGTCACCAAAAATTCTTGGGGAATATCAGCCTTGTGCTTTCTGACTGACCCCTCAGCCGTCAAGTTATGGTCATGAAGTAGCGAAATATACGAGAAATAAATAATGAAACACTGAAATACATTAATAGAAGCAATTCATTGCATAATTATATCACAGAGTAGGCTACAGATGCACACTGACACATATTGTGCACTTATATCTACATATTATAATTTCTCATTAAATAGGAGAAAAGAAAATATAAATCCTGAAAAAGTACCTTCGTTAGTCAGGTGGGGTGACCGGACACCCAAAAAGACAAACATTATCTGCCTCCTACAAGAGCTGAGCTACGACTGAGCCACATCACGTGCTAAACATGGTACACCCTCACTGGGTTAGGACAATAATGGGAAGGAGCAAAAGATACGAGTTGCCAATTAGGATATATCAGTCCTTGAAAAATTCTGGGGTGCTAAAACATCCCACGTGACCAACGAAGGGTTAATTAAGTCACGCTTTATAAAGAGTGAAATATCTCCAATGGAGCTTTGTAAAAAATCTATAGATGTAATGAAATTTTAAATGATGTCTACTACATCAAAATTATTCATAAATTAAGTCACCCAGTAAGTAAATACGTTAATAATGAAGCTTGATAATGATTGAGTGGAAACAATGGGTTTCATCGGAATCCACGCATCCATCCACAAATGCTGTTTTGTTTCAGTAAAAATGCCATTATGACGGAAATAGAAGGAAGGAAGGATAAGGGAATACAGTTTGAATGACAAAAATAACCAAAGTTAGTGACGTTCGTTCCAGATGAAGTATTTGTGACGTCATTTCTAGGATATTGGAAACGTTGACATTTTGGCAACACCAAAAAAGATTTGCTAAACTGAATTCCCTTGCATAGTATTAAAGCATAACACAAACAATTCCGATAAATATTACCAGAGAGCATCAAAATCTCTGAATTAAACTGAAACAAAGCCATCACTGAGGTAAAACCTCCGTGTGTGTGCGTGGATGTCTATGTGTATGTGTGTTTTTATATGTACTTATATATGCCTGTGTGAGTGTTTGTTTGCTTGTATGTGCATGTGTTTATGTGTGTGTGTGAGAGAGAGAAAGAGAGAGGAATATATATATATATATATATATATATATATATATATATATATATATATATATATATATATATATATATATATATATATGAGAGAGAGAGAGAGAGAGAGAGAGAGAGAGAGGAGAGAGAGAGAGAGAGAGAGAGAGAGAGAGAGAGAGAGAGAGAGAGAGAGAGACTTCTCACTTTATATTCTTCTTAGGTTTATCACATCCATTAACCTACTAATTTTTCACTGGAACGAAAGATGAATAAATCATCCACAACATTTATCAAATGGCTTAATTTTTTCTTAAAAGAATTCTGGGAATATGAATGATCATGACATATGAGTATCTGGTAGTAATAATTATAACCATAGTACTTGTAGTAATAGTAATAGTAGTAATAGCAGTACTGGTATTAGTATCGTAGTATCAGCAGAGGTAGTAGTAGAATTAATAATAATAATAATAATAATAATAGTAGTAGTAGTAGTTAGTAGTAGTAGTAGTAGTAGTAGTAGTAGTAGTAGTAGTAGTAGTAGTAGTAGTAGCATTGGCAGTTTTTTTTATGAGTGTGACACCGGGACCGGCAAAAACTGCCCTCATCAATAATGACCCAGGCACGAGAAAATAGCAAGACGAAGGAAAAGAAAAGTGTTAAGGACAAGGCAGAGATGAGGTAATGTCACAAAATAAAACGACAGAGAGAAAAAAACAAAGTACAAAGGACCTAGAGATATGGAGGACTAGGCCCTGAGGTAACGATAGATCTGCTTTTTGAAGGATGATAGGTCATAAGTATTAGGAAAGACAGAAGGAGGGAGAGAGTTTCAGAAGCTGGAGGTAGATGGAAAGAAGCAGTCACTGCATGACCAATCCGCGATCTACAAATCTCCACACAGAACTTGTGAGATGAGGCCACTTGGCGAGTCTTACGCTGCCTCGGCAGTGGGTGAGGGATGCAACTCGCCAACTCATCAGAGCAGCGATGGAAGTAGTAGCGATAGAAAAGAGAATGGGAAGACACCTTACTGCGAAGAAAGAAAGAATCCAGATTAGAAGTAAGAGAAAGATCATTAATGAGTCTGATTGCCTTTGATTCAACCCTATCAAGGAGATAAGTATAAGAAAAAGCACCCCAGATGTGTGAGCAGTATTCTAAGCAATGATAGATAAGACCTTTTTATATTTATAGTAACTGTACAGAGGAAATGTAATGGCGAAAACGAAACAAAACCCCCAATTTTTTGGACGAAGATTTAGAAAATTGGATTATGTGATTCCTCCAAGACAAGTTAAAGGCTATATGGATTCCTAATATGTTGATAGAATTAAGAGGGTAAATTTCGTTAGTTTCGAAGACAATAAGGTTATCAGGAGAGGAGAAGATAAAGAGATAACCAGAAACTGTGTCTTGGAGGCATTGAATTTAACTAAATTTTGAGCTCCCCACACAAATACCCCCTGCAAGTCCGAGTTGAGAGTAGAAGAAAGAGTAACATGAGACTGATTACGAGCAGCAGATGAAGGTTGTGAGGAAAAGGCAGAGGAAAAGTGAAGGGCAGAGTCGTCAGCAAAGGCATAAGAAGAGAGGAAGATGTGGATTGTAGAAGATCATTGATGAAGTGAAGGGACAGAGTAGGTGAAAGAACAAAGTCCTTTGGGACACCACTGGTAACATAGAAAGGGCTCGATGTTGCATCGTCAAAAACTAGAGATATAAAACGGTTAGAAAGTAAACTGGAAATCAGAGAACAGTGAGAAGGGGTAAATCCATAGGCAGGGAGTTTGGCCAACAGAGCCTTGTGTCATACTCTGTCAACAGCCTTAGAGATATCAAGGGCGACAACAAAGAATTCCCCATCGTTCCTAAGAGATGATGACCATACATGAGTAAGATAGGACAGGAGGACACCTGTGAATCTGGCCTTTCGGACACTGCACTGGTGATCGAAGCTATATGAGTTAGATTCAAGGAGTTTCAGGAAGTGAGCATTAAGAAAAGTTTCAAAACTTTAGCAATAGAGAAGGTTAGAGCAGTAGGTCGGTAGTCTGAAGGAATAGAGCGGTCACCCTTCTTAAGTACAGGTTGAACTAGAATATGCTTCCAAGTTGAAGGATAGATACTGGTAAACAGAATGAGGAGAAAAAGACAGCTGAACAAGGGAGCCAGTTCATTTGCAAACTCTATAAAGAACCTTGCAAGGATACCATTTGGACCAGATGCCTTGTTCATCTTTAGCGAACAAAGAGCCCTAGGAAGTTTGTGTGAAGAAAGAATAAGGGAGGGCATAGGGTTAGAAACGGATAAAGATTTAGGAACAGATGCTCTGGAATCGTTTATAGAAGAGTTGGCAGAAAAGTGAGAGCCAAGGAGAGTAGCTTAGTCAGTGGGAGAGCAACCTATTGAACCACCAGGACGAATGATAGGGGGAAAGCTTGAGTTGCAGATGTTTTTGGAGAGATTTTTGGTTAAGGAGCAGTAGCATATGTCAGGAGGAGAGAAGTAAAGGTCATAAACTTTCCTCCTTATAAAGGAAGCCTTCCCTTCAATCTGGACAGTGCAAAGATTCCTAGCCACAATATATATATATATATATATATATATATATATATATATATATATATATATATATATATATATATATATATATATATATATATATATATATATATATATATATATATATATATATATATATATATATATATATATATATATATATATATATATATATATATATATATATATATATATATATATATATATATATATATATATATATATATATATATATATATTTACATATATATATATATATATATATATATATATATATATATATATATATATATATATATATATATATATATATATATATATATATATATATTTTTTTTTTTTTTTTTTTTTTTTCTTTTTTTTTTTAAAGAGTGTGACACCGGGATAGGCAGAAACTGCCCTCATCAACAAAGGCCCCGGCACGAGAAAATACCAAGACGAAGGAAAAGAAAAGGTTAAGGGTAAGGCAGAGATGAGGTAATGTCACACAAAGGAAAACGATAGACAGAAAAAACAGTCAAAGTAAAGAGGACCCAGAGATATGGAGGACTAGGCTCTGAGATGACGATAGATCTGCATTTTGAAGGATGAAAGGTCATAAGAATTAGGAAAGACAGAAGGAGGAAGAGAGTTCCAGAGTCTGGAGGTAGATGGGAAGAAGCAGTCGCTGCACCGACCAATCCGCGAGCTACAAATCTCCACACAGTACCTGTGAGATGAGGCCGCTTGGCGAGTGTTACGCGACCTCGGCAGTGGAGGAGGGATGCAACTCGCCAACTCATCAGAGCAGCGATGGAAATAGTAGCGATAGAAAAACGAAAGGGAAGATACCTTACGGCGAAGAGAGAGAGAATCCGGGTTAGAAGTAAGAGAAGAATCATTAATGAGTCTGACTGCCTTAGATTGAACCCTATCAAGAAGATAAGTAAAGGAAGAAGCACCCCAGATGTGTGAGCAGTATTCTAAGCAGGGGCGGATAAGACCTTTGTAAATTTTAAGTAACTGCAATCAGGAAAAGTAATAACGAAAACGAAACAAAACCCCCAATTTTTTGGATGAAGATTTAGAAATTTGGATTATGTGATTCCTCCAAGACATGTTAGAGGCTATATGGATTCCTAATATATTGATAGAGTTAAGAGGGTAAATTTCATTAGTTTCGAAGACAATAGGGTTATCAGGAGGAGAAGAAGATAAAGAGATAGCCAGAAACTGTGTCTTGGAGGCATTGAATTTAACTAAATTTTGAGTGCCCCATTCAGATACTCTCTGCAAATCGGAGTTAAGAGTAGAAGAAAGAGTGATACGAGATTGACTACGAGTAACAGATGAAGGTTGTGAAGAAAAGGCAGAGGAAAAGTGAAGGGTAGAATCATCGCAAAGGCATGAAGAAGAGAGGAAGATGGGGACTGTAGAAGATCATTGATGAAGAGAAGGAAGAGAGTAGGTGAAAGAACAGAGCCCTGTGGAACACCACTGGACACAGAGAAAGGGCTAGATGTCGCGCCATCAGCAACTACAGATATAGAACGGTCAGTGAGAAAACTGGAAATCAGAGAACGGAAAGAAGGGGTAAAGCCGTAGGCAGGGAGTTTGGCCAACAGAGCCTTGTGCCAGACTCTGTCAAAAGCCTTAGAGATATCAAGGGCGACGACAAAGGATTCCCCATAGTTCCTCAGAGAAGATGACCATACATGAGTAAGATAGGACAGGAGATCACCAGTGGATCTTGCCTTGCGGAAGCCGTACTGGTGATCGGAGATAAGTGAGTTAGATTCAAGGCGTTTCAAGAAGTGAGCATTGAGCAAAGTTTCGAAAACTTTAGCAATAGAGGAGGTTAGAGCAATAGGTCGGTAGTTAGAAGGAATAGAGCGGTCACCCTTCTTAGGAACAGGTTGAACTAGAGCATGCTTCCAAGATGAAGGATAGATACTGGTTGACAGAATGAGGCGAAAAAGACGGCAAAGCACGGGAGCCAGTTCATCTGCAAACTCCTTAAGGAACCTTGCAGGGATACCATCGGGACCAGATGCCTTGTTTGTCTTTAGTGAGCGAAGAACCTTATGAACTTTGCGTGAAGAAAGGATAAGGGAGGGCATAGGGTTAGAGAGGGGAAAAGACTGAGGAACAGGTGCGCTGGAATCGTTGATAGAAGAGTTAGCAGAAAAATGAGAGCCAAAGAGAGTGGCTTTGTCAGTGGGAGAGCAAGCTATAGAACCATCAGAACGAATGAGAGGGGGAAAGCTTGAGTTACAGAAGTTTTTGGAGAGGTTTTTGGCTAAGGACCAGAAGTTTTTGTCAGTGGGAGAGGAGATAAGGTCATCAACTTTCCTTCTTATAAAGGAAGCCTTAGACCTTCGAATCTGAGCTGTACAGCAATTCCTAGCTATAATAAAAGCAGAGCGAGTTAAATCGGAAGGAGAGGCTTGGTAAGATCGGTGAGCCTGATTCCTAGCCTGGATAGCCATGGAGCAGGCACGGTCAAACCAAGGTTTAGGGGGAGAGAAAGTTTTTGTAGAAGAGGAGATGTACGCCTCCATTCCCGCGGTCATGATCTCGGCCACTTTTACAGCTACCCGATCAGGGTTGCGGGACCGAAAGCAGTAGTCATCCCATGGAAAGTCAAAGAGAAAGTTACGCAAATTTTTATATTGAGTTCGCTCGAAGTGCCAAAGGCGGCATTGAGTAGGAGGGATTGGTGGTGGGGGAGCAAAAATGGAAGAGACAGAGATCATGGAGTGGTCAGATTTACCAAGAGGGGAAAGCACGGAATAAGAGTAGTGTGAAGGGTTAGAAGT
>JAXCGZ010021522.1:32500-37500 GCA_037179515.1 Halocaridina rubra
ATACTGCAATTTTCATGCAATAATAAAAATAATACTAATAATAACAAAAATAATAATAATAATAATAATAATAGTAATAATAATAATAATAAAAATAATAATAATTATAATAATAATAATAATAATAATAATAATAATAATAATAATAATAATAATAATAATAATAATAATAATAATAATAATAATAATAATAATAATAATAATAATAATAATAATAATAATAATATATAATAATAATAATGATAATAACAATAATTTATCTATCTACCTTGGCAGTTTCCTCCTTTATTTGGGGGTGTGCCGACATCAAAATAGAAAACAATAAGGGGATTACTTAACTCTATGGGCAATGGCGAGGGAGCTAGCAACCATTCAGATGGCACTGCTGGAGTGCCACAACCTCTCCTCCCAGCTCTTCCACAACTTGTGTCGCTCCATAATTGCCAACACCCCTACTGCCCCTACCATAGGGCTACCTCTGTAAGATGCAGCCCCGTGGTACAGCAAATCTCACATCAGAGCTGTGTCACAATTGCTCGCCACTCATCCCTATTCCTAGCACGCTCACTTGCTTCCCCAACATCCATTTTCCTATCATTCAGGGCTCACCTTGCTCCATCCATCCATTCAAACCTAGGCCTCCCTCTAGCATTTCTCCCATCAACTGTCGCATTCATCACCTTTTTCAGCAGCCTTTCATCATCCATCCTTTCCACATCGCCATATCATATCAGAACATTCATATCTACTCTGGCTGCAAATTCTCTCCTCACATCCGTTCTTGCTCTCACCTCTTCATTCCTAACTCTATCCAACCGAGATACACCAATCATACTCCTCAGGCATTTCATCTCAAACACATTTAGTTTCCTTTTCTCACTTACTTACATACCCCATAACTCTGATCCATACATCACAGTTGGCACAACTACTTTCTCATATAAAACTTTCTTAACATTCATTTCCAACCCTCTATTCTTCATCACCCCTTTCATCCCACCTAACACTTTACATCCTTCATTCACTCTGTGACACACATCTGCTTCCACTCCACCATTTGCAGCTATAATACTTAAACTGATCAACTTCCTCAAGTGTCTCTCCATTCAACATGGCATTCAATCCAGCATCATCCTCATTTCTTGTACACATCATAACCTAACTCTTTCCCTCATTCACTGGCAACTTCCTTCTCTCACACACCATTCCAAATTCTGACACTAAATAACACATCTTCTCCTCTGAATCTGCCACCACCACAGTATCATCTGCAAATAATAATAATAATAATAATAATAATAATAATAATAATAATAATGAATAATAATAATAATAATAATAATAATAATAATAATAATAATAATAATAATAATAATAATAATAATAATAATAATAATAATAATAATAATAATAATAATAATAATAATAATAAGTAGAAATGATAATAATAATAATAACAAAAGTAATATCTTTCATGGAAATATAAAGAATATAATATAATACATAAAAGAAAACAAAGGTCAGATGAAGGAAAAAATCTGGTACAGAAATTTCCATTCCTTTGCAGGTAATGCTTTGAAATATCCATGTTACATAAGGATGAGCAAGAATAACATTTTACTTATATAAAAATTTTTTTTCGAGAAAAGTTTAAGGAGTATAAAAGAAAGTTTCTGGCATAAAGATCTTCCATTACTAAAATGACAACTACAGAGAAAGTTTGTTGCAACCACTCCCCCACAAATAAAAAATCTTACTTTTTACTATATTATTCCCATATTTTCGCTATTATGCATTTATAATTTCATTGTATATAATCTTTTGAGGTCACTGATAGTGAAAATGCACAATTTTATAAGCTCAGAATTGTCTCCTATTAAGACTTGGAGGGCGGTTCCAAATATTTATAAAAAAAAAAGTAGCAAACCACTGTAAAAAGCATGAACGCTGTAGCTCATGTATCTAACAGCAATCATGTGTCGATAAATTAAAGTTAATATATAAGTGGGTAAAAAAATTATATTGATTACTTTGACGTAAATGTGTGTACAAAAATAGCATGTGAGGGAGTTATTTACTTATGCAAAATATCATAGTCTAGTAATTCCAAAATTAACATTAACATAAACATGACCAAATACACCTTTACCCAACATTAAAAATATCCCTTATTCAAACCATAGTTATTTTTTTTTCACTCTTATTTAAGAAAACTTCACCTCCACATTTAACGAGTTGTTTTTACGCTTCAATAATCCCATAAATATCCGAAGTCACACTGTCAACATTAACCTAAATCTAGTCTCGACATCTAGTGCAACTCGTGATGCCATATGCAATGAGATATTCAATTGACATTTAAGCCTATTTATATGCATAATTCAGATATTCATACGATGCTAGTCCTTTGGGTTTATTGATATTTACATTTTCTTAGCATACATAACCAGTGACATGATATAAAATGTACTCATTCCAGTTTAGCTGCAGGGCAACTTCATAAATACAGCACTATCATCATCTTTGCAGATTTCATTTTATTCCGAAAATTTAAAATTATTTGTAAAGCAGCACTAAATAGGGTCAAATGAGCTGACCTTTCAAATCTTGGTTACATTTTGTCTTCATTAACGTTTATTAAATATGCGACATTTCCCATTATCATTCTGCCTTTCTTATTCGCAGTATTTACTGATCTATCGTTATTCTACACCTGCATTCTTTATTTAATAGCTTTCACAAGACAGCTAAGTATGGCTGCCATTATAGACTAAGGAGCTTATAAGGGCTAAACAATGCATTATAAATGTAGACTTCTATGAGCATATGATAAGGGAAGGGAACAACACAGAGACGGCAAAAACAAACTTGATTGAAATGTTAATTTACCATCTCTGAAGATAAAATTTTGTCAGATCGTACTTATTAGCCAGGACTTATGCAGTGCGCTAAATGGTAATACCTAGATGGCGGCATATCACTTGAAGTCATTCTATTTATAACTTTCCGATCTTTACTTCTTTATTTTCTTTTTCTTATCATCATTACGTATATATTGAAAAATGAGCCAGCTTATCTAAGCCTTACCAAAGAAGACCTAACCAAACCTAACTGGTACTAAATTTTAAAAGGTAGGGAACACACTCCAGTGGCATGAATAATTCTTTGGCCAAGTTACTTTGAGGATTAGTAGAGTGAATTCAGAAAGCTTTATTGCAATGCCCATGAAACCAGTGGATGATGGCTCTGAAGTTTCCTGCTAAGTAGTCGTAATAAATCAGTGAATAAAGGGAACCGCTTATTCACTGTCTGAATGATAATGACCATCAGTTTTTAAAGATGAGCATTACTTGGATTATAATTTTAATAACTGTCTTATCATTAAGACCTTCCCTTATAGAGTATTTAGCTGTTTTATTTTTAACACAAGACTTATCGTGTAGCATCATCAGATTACTCCCTGCTTACCCTAACCAGACTGTAGCTTAAAACTATATAAATATATGCAAGAATTTGGATGACACCCATTTAATTAAACCCAAGAGATCTTAGTTTCGGCTAGGTTAGGTTCAGCTTTGTACGATTAACGGGTATTAGGCTAATGATTTTGGATTGCCCTGAGATGACTAATTAACGTGAGATGACTTTAAAAGGGATGGGTTACTTTGCTTTTTACAGGGCACACTCTCCTTTACCACAGCCTAAGAAGGAGAATATGCTTCCAACCATCAACTTCACATATCTGATGGTGTATTAGTCAGCCTGCTGAACAGTCATAAATCGCAATTACATGAAGGACAAGTGCCTCAGTATATAACCTTCACTTATCAACAAAAGTATCTAAACAAATGTAAGAAATATCCTAACCTATCCTAAGTAGGACCTATAAAGACTTCAAGTCTTAATGCTTCATGAGCCCCCAAAAATCTCAGGTTTGTGTATGCTTCACATATCTTTAGACATTTCTGTTTTATTCTATCGTCCAAGTCCAGTATAATTTTGAAAGACTATGACTGAAAGTATTAGGATACAACTAGGACTGGTCCCGACAGTTCCGGGTTGAGTCTTACTTCAGAACGGTTCTTTCCCCATGCCTACATCTACACTGAATATTCTGGAGTATTCATTACACATTTCTTGGTATTTCATTACATTTGACAAGAAACAACACTACCCACATCTGTTTCTTTTCTTTCTTATTACCTCATATTTGCTATAATTTATGGAAGGTCCATAGCTAATGGCCCTCAGTACCCGGCATAGAGGGGTGAGAAGAATCTCCGGGGATCGTGTTGACTCCACTATTGGCTTGAGGGCAGACACGCTTGGTGGTAGTAATGGTTCAGCCCTTAACCTTGCACCTCCCAATAGATCTGCTTCTTTCACTCTTCACTATTCTAACGTTTGTTGGCTGAACTCTAATCTTTCACCTGTGGAACAGCACTTGGGTACTTCTCTCCCTAACCTCCTCCTCCTATCTGAAACCCAGCTGTCTGTACATGCTTCCAGTGACCCATTTCAAATCTCTCACTATAATCTGTATACTCATTTTCATTCCAAAGGAGGGGTCTGTGCCTACTGCAACACTAACACTCCTATTGTCAGGCCCCTGGACCTTGAATCTGCTGACTTTGATGTTCTCTGGCTAAAAATCTATCTCTCCACTACCACTATTTTCCTTTGCTTCTGCTACTGTTCTCCAAACTTCATCGAGTTTGTGTCTTTCCTTGAATATCTGTCTTCGTGTCATGTGTCCTTGCTATCTTCTTACCCACATCCTGAAGTTCTCTACATTGGAGACTTCAATGTACACAACAGTGAGTGACTTAATTCTTCTCACACTGGTGTGGGAGGAAGTGAGGCCCTTGCTTTCTCTATTACTCACGACCTGGAGCAAATTATCAAACATCCTACTTCCGTTCCTGACCGTCACGAACATGTAGCTAACATTCTTGATTTAATTTTTAACTCTAACCCTTCAAAATACTCTTATGTACTTT
>JAXCGZ010021523.1:0-2500 GCA_037179515.1 Halocaridina rubra
GTTTAAAAAGATACAAAGAAAATTCATTATAATCTTATAACATATCAGAAACCGTTGAGAGTGTCTCTCCCAGTGTTACAGATTTCAACCACAACCTCTCGCGACCTACCTAAAAAGGACCTTTATTAGGTGAACCTGCAGTTCCCCTCATACCGCAGTTTCCCTCCCATTCACACCAGAATGTCCTCATCGGAAAATGTTGACCTTTATGACCTTACGTGTGTAAATACTGATAATTTTCCCGAAGTGTTTATATCATCTCTGGACAAAATATTCGTATATTCACGTGAGGACATCAGAAGGGAATTGGAAAAAATTAAAAAAGTCACTCTGTACAAAACAAATCAACTTTTGCTTTCGAAGGTAGTGGAACTCTTTCCCCAATACAGTGGTAAACACATCATAAAAAAATGTGTAAAAAAAGAGATAATTACAAACATAATCACTTTTAGCGCAAGTGTCCTGAATATCTCAATGAAAGGTGAACTTGACAAACTCTTTCAACCTCAAACTTCGGTTGTAAAATCCATAGAATCTAAAGAAACACACGACCTAGGAGACCTACATCGAATGATAGAAAGTCTTGCAGATAAGGTGAAAATTTTGGAGGGAGATGCTGAAAAGGTGAAAGCCTTACAACACAAGGTGGGTTTGCTAGAATCTGACATTGTCCTACTTAAAAGAGATAATTCTAGGTTGAAACTGCTATTAGAAACATCTCCACCTCTCAGTTCAGTGCTGTCACCTAACAATGATGATGTCGCTTCTATCAACAACCCTCAGGTTTTGCAAACTAGGTTTTCTGTCTCTACTCACAATCCCTTCAGTGCATTGAGAGACGAATGTGACAGTGGTAGTGAAGAAGAGGTAGATCCAGATAAAAGTGATAGTCATCAAGACAACCTGAATACACCATCTAGCATAAATAATCAAATAAGTAACAGGTTACAAAATAGTGATGAAACAACAGCGTCCTTTCCCACTACTCCTAGCAACACAACAACAGGCACTAACCAGAACAAGATTCTTCCCAGCACAAACAACCAACCTGGTAAAGAGTTGCAAAACAGCGAAGAAGATATAGAGTCAATCTCCACTACTCCTAACAACACAGCAACTATCACTAACCAGGACAACCAAATTACATCTTCCAGTACAAATAACCAACCCAGCAATAGGCTGCAAAACAATGAAGAAAACAGAAAAGACAAAATAGCAGCAGTCTCTATTCTAAACATTCCATCGAAGTCCTCTCCCCCACAGCCACAGTTGCCCAATAATGCAAGTGCAAGGGTTACAGCTCAAATATATATTCGCATTCCTGGCAACTCCTTTGAGAGAGAGATACGTAATACATTGACAAATCAAGGCATTCCTTCTGAAGAAGTCTTGATTAAGGAGCTTTCTCGCAAACCAAACTGGGTTTCCTTTGCAATAATGATATCGAAAGGATTTGAATATGTGCCTTACAAACTGAATCAATGGCCTACAGGCAACAAGTGTCCAGCCATTTCGTGGGGGCAAACAATGGACACAACCTGGGTATTCTACAAAATATCCCAAACGACAGTCATACCAAAATAAACAGCAAAGAGCTAATGAAGCAATCCCCTATATGCGAGACTACAGAAAGAGACACGATACAAACCTCTCTTATCGCCGTCCACGCACAAGAGACTTCTCCTGGAGTGATAGCTCTTACAACCCTAGACACTCACCTAGGCATACAAACTTTGGGAAGGCCCGATCATACCACGGCACGTACTCAAACAAGCGTTACACATCCAACGGCAGGTACAGACACCAGGATCCATGGGCTAACCCCAGAACACACTACAATGATGAATTCCCAGCAGAATCACAAAGTCGAAACTACAACTATGACTATGGATACCACCCCAATGAAACATGGTAAGAATGTAACATTAGTACATGTGAACGCTCAGCCCCTGCTCGCTCATTTTGAGGAGATAATAATGCTAACAAAAGACTACAACATAGACATCCTCTGTGTAAGTGAAACTTGGCTTCCTCCTACAACTGAAAATAGATATGTGAATATCCCAGAGTTTAAAATATTTCGCAATGACCATGGCCGAGGGGGTGGGGTTTGTATTTATGTTAGAAATTATCTTAGTGCATCAGAAATAGCCACAGGTTTAGAAAAAACTGAGGAGCTTGAAGATTTATGGATCACTGTGCAGTATCAGAAACTTCCATCTTTCATTGTAGGGTGTGTTTACCGTCACCCTAAAGCACCTACCAGTTCATTCAATCATCTGCTAGAAATATTCAGAAATATCTGTGTGCGTCATAAACCCATATACATACTTGGTGATTTTAATGATGACTTGCTCTCAGCAGATAACAAAATGAAAAGGGTGATCAACACTGTGAAGTTAACACAAATAGTGACAAAACCGACCCGCATAACCCTCAATTCTAGGACTCTTATAGATCTGATAATAACAAATAAAGTGGAAAGTATACTCTATTGGGA
>JAXCGZ010021523.1:7500-10000 GCA_037179515.1 Halocaridina rubra
ACAAGAGAGGAGGTGAAAAGGGCATTGTATGAAGCGAAAGCAGGTAAAGCACCTGGAATGGATGGCATGAGAGCGGAGATGTTGAAAGAAGGGGGTGTGACTGCATTGGAATGGTTAGTGAGAGCATTTAATATATGCTTTATGTTGTCATTGGTGCCAGTAGAATGGGTGATTGCCTGTATAGTGCCACTATACAAAGGTAAGGGAGATATGTATGAATGCAGTAATTTTAGGGGTATAAGTTTGTTGAGTGTGGTAGGAAAAGTGTATGGTATTATACTAATTAATAGGATTAGGGATAAGTCAGAATATGTGATCGCAGAAGTGCAGAGTGGTTTTAGGAGAGGTACAGGTTGCATAGATCAGATTTCTATAATTAGGCAGATTTGTGAGAAATATTTAGCAAAGGGTAAGGATGTGTATTTTGCATTTTTGGATCTGGAGAAAGCATATGATAGAGTTGATAGAGAGGCTATGTGGAATGTTTTGAGATTATATGGAATTAATGGTAAATCGTTGCATGCAGTGAAGAGTTTGTATGAGGGCAGTAGAGCTTGTGTTATGGTAGGGAATGAAGTGAGTGAGTGGTTTCCAGTGTGTGTGGGACTGAGACAGGGATGTGTAATGTCACATTGGCTGTTCAATTTGTATATTGATGGACATGTAAGAGAGGTGAATGAGCGAGTGCGTGGTCGAGGTTTGAGAATGGTAGATGGGGATGATAACGAGTGGGAGCTGGATCAGTTGCTGTTTGCAGATGATACTGTGGTGGTGGCAGATTCAGAGGAAAAGCTGTGTCTGTTAGTGTCTGAATTTGGAATGCTGTGTGAGAAAAGGAAGTTGCGAGTGAATGTGGGAAAGAGTAAGGTTATGAGGTGTACAAGAAATGAGGATGGTGCTGAATTGAATGTTATGTTGAATGGAGACACTTGAGGAAGTTAATAAGTTTAAGTATTTAGGCTCAGTTATAGCCGCAGATGGTGGAGTGGAAGCAGATGTGTGTCACAGAGTGAATGAAAGATGTAAAGTGTTGGCTGCATTGAAAGGAGTGATGAAGAATAGAGGGTTGGAAATGAATGTTAAGAAAGTTTTGTATGAGAAAGTGGTTGTGCCAACTGTGATGTATGGATCAGATTTATGGGGTATGAAAATAAGTGAGAGACAGAAACTAAATGTGTTTGAGATGAATTGCCCGAGGAGTATGATTGGTGTATCTCGATTGGATAGGGTTAGGAATGAAGTGATGAGAGAAAGAACGGGTGTGAGGAGAGAAATTGCAGCCAGAGTAGATATGAATGTTCTGAGATGGCTTGGCCATGTGGAAAGGATGGATGATGAAAGGCTGCTGAAAAATGTGATGAATGCGAGAGTTGATGGGAGAAATGCTAGAGGGAGGCCTAGGTTTGGATAGATGGATGGAGTAAGGAGCGCCCTGAATGATAGGAGGATGGATGTGAGGGAAGCAAGTCATGTTGAATGGAGAGACACTTGAGGAAGTTAATCAGTTTAAGTATTTAGGCTCGGTTATAGCTGCAAATGGTGGAGTGGAAGCAGATGTGTGTCACAGAGTGAATGAAGGATGTAAAGTGTTGGGTGCATTGAAAGGAGTGATGAAGAATAGAGGGTTGGAAATGAATGTTAAGAAAGTTTTGTAAGAAAAAGTGGTTGTGCCAACTGTGATGTATGGATCAGAGTTATGGGGTATGAAAATAAGTGAGAGACAGAAACTAAATGTGTTTGAGATGAATTGCCCGAGGAGTGTGATTGGTGTATCTCGATTGGATAGGGTTAGGAATGAAGTGATGAGAGCAAGAACGGGTGTGAGGAGAGAAATTGCAGCCAGAGTAGATATGAATGTTCTGAGATGGCTTGGCCATGTGGAAAGGATGGATGATGAAAGGCTGCTGAAAAATGTGATGAATGCGAGAGTTGATGGGAGAAATGCTAGAGGGAGGCCTAGGTTTGGATAGATGGATGGAGTAAGGAGCGCCCTGAATGATAGGAGGATGGATGTGAGGGAAGCAAGCGAGCCTGCTAGGAATAGGAATGAGTGGCGAGCGATTGTGACGCAGCTCTGATGGGCATCTGCTGTTACCATGGGGCTGCATCTTACAGAGGTAGCCCTGTGGTAGGAGCAGTAGGAGGAGTTGGCAGTTGTGAAGCGACACAGGTTGTGGAAGACCCAGGAGGATATGTTGTGGCACTCCAGCAGTGCCATCTGAATGGTTGCTAGCTCCCTCGTCATTGCCCATATAGCAAAGTAATCCCCTTATTGTTTTCCTTTCTTGATGTCGGCTACCCCCCAATTACAGGGGGAAACAGCCAAGTTAGATAGAATAGATTATTATTATTATTATTATTATTATTATTATTATTATTATTATTATTATTATTATTATTATTATTATTATTATTATTATTATTATTATTATTATTATTATTATTATTATTATTATTATTATTATTACCAGTATTATGATTATTATTATTATTATAATAA
>JAXCGZ010021523.1:15000-20000 GCA_037179515.1 Halocaridina rubra
GTTGTAAAATAAGGTTCTCCAGTCAATAACTGCAAAAAGCTCATTCATTTTGGTGTAATCTCCTTTCGGATAGTTCCTCCTCATGTCCTCAGTGCCTCTACTCTCAGGAAGAATGTCTTCAATGATATACTCCATCAACAACACACAGTGGTCACTCTTTCCAATTGGTGGTTCATACTCAATATTTTCAATATCCAACACATTATCTGTGAACACTAGATCAAGTAGTGATGGCTCATCCCCACCCCTGGCTCTTGTTGGTTCCATTACATGTTGGTGTAGGAAATTCCCTTGTACGCAATCTAGGAATCTTGCCCCAAATGAGTCCTCACCACTGTGTGGGTCAAGATTTATCCAATCTATCTCTTTATGATTAAAGTCTCCCATAATCAAAATCCTACATTTTTTCTCCCGTGCCATGTTAACAACTGAGTTTATGACTTCAATCGTACCTATATGACTTTCCTCATAAATTTCAAGCCTATTTTGGTTCCTTGGTGGGTTGTATACAACAGTTATTATAATGCTCTCTGACCCAGTATTTATGCGAGCAACAAGAAATTCCCTGAACTCACTTTCTATAGCCAAGTTTATTTCTTCAACTTGAATCCTCTCACTTATGAGCAGTGCTATCCCTCCACCAGTCCTCTCAGATCTTTCGACCCTTAGTATTCTGAAGCCCTTAGGAAAAACTGTGACACTGTTTATGTCCTCACTCAACTTAGTCTCTGTAATTGCTACTATATCTGCCTTACTGTTGTGAATCCTATCTTTTAATTCTACTGCCTTACCAGCTAATCCATCAGCATTTGTGTATAACAATCTTAATGAGGCCCCATCCCCTGATCTTCTGTCATTATCTTCTTTATCTCCCCTTTGTCTGGAAGTATTCTGTAACGAAAATTTTTCTTCTCTTCTTCATTTCTTTCATCATTTAACCTTCTTGCCTCTTGCAACAAGTTTTTGATCTTTCCCATCTCTTCCTGTGTTCTGTATCGTCTAATGAACACTTCTTTGCATTCTTGAAGGTCTTTTAGACTTTTTTTTCTCAACAATATTTCCCTACATGTCTCCCCTCTCTCAAAGGTTACTTTTGTTGGTCTCGGCTTTCCTTCCCTCGAATATTTACCTAGTTGGTGTATGTTTACAATATCCTCAGGACCACATACTACTCCAAGCTTTCTTATCAGGTCTACAACGTTAGCTTTATTTTCTTCAAGTCTCCCCTGCCATGTTGGCTCCTGGGATTCACTTATGCCTGAGATTACCACTGTCTTCTCCTTATCAAGTGCCTGTCTGATGAGTGGGTTTGCCCTTTCCATCACAACGTCTTTCATTTTTTCGATTACTGTCTCTTTATAGTCAACTGTTTGTATGTTTTCCAGTGCCACCACCTTTACAGCCTCTTTTACTGCCACATTCCCCTTTAGTGCATCAGCAAAGGACGTTTTCATGGCATCATTTTCCATATTCAGCTCCTGGAACTCTTTTCTGAACTGTTCAATGTTTTCCTTAATCTGAACATTCCAAGCAGCAATCTCGTCTCTCTCAGAAGAGAGCAGTGAACTAACATCTAATTCCTTTAGGTTGTCATTCAGCTGTTTGTTTTTATCTTCTTGTTTAGAAATTCTAGATTCTAGTTGACTCTTTTCCCCTTCCAGCTTCTTTATTCTTTTTTCTAGTTCCTTTCTCTCCTGCCCTTGTGCTTTATTTGCTTCCTCCAAAGATCTTATTTGTTCTCTGAGTGTTTCATTCTCTTTCATTTCTCCATCCATATTCCGAATTTTATCATCAAGGCTTATAACCATTTCCTCTAACTTCTTGATTCTCTGTTTGAGTCCCCTGATGACTACCCCTTCTCCCGACCCATGGGTGGGAGAGGTTTGGGACAGAGATGGCTTCATTTTTATGTTCTCCCTCTCACAGAATATAGAAAGAAGACGAGAAAGAGGAAAAAAAAGAAAAGAGAAAAACTTCTAATTTACCTTCACACAGAATTTTTATATCTCCATATAAGTGCTATTTAGTGACTCAGTTTGTCTCCTTTCTGGTAACACACATCTTAACTTAAAAACTTGACCATGGTAATTTAAGTATAAAAGAAAAAGAAAAACAAAAGTCAAACCTGAAGGAAAATTCGAATTTGTGTTTGAGGTGGCACCCACCTGTTTCTGTTATATATTCTTCCTAACTGATAAACTGACTTGCTAACCAAGATATGTTATCACGGGATTTAGACTTTACATTTAACTCAATATATATACAAAATAACAAAATAGTAAAAGAGAAAGCTAAAAGAAAAGCAAAAAAAAATGAAGAAAATAAGACTGCTGTACTACTTGGCAACTTAACTCAGTACTGTTGACAGGTGGGTATTTGGTAATTTTTTTTCTTTTATTATTCAATTTTTTCGTGTATCAAACTAACTAACTAGTTAATATAAATGGGAAGGATACTGATTTTAACAATATATAGAACCACAGGATCAGGTAAAACGGCTTAAGAGCTTTCCCCAGTTTACACAAAAAATTAGGTAATGTGAGTGTGATGGCTCCCACCTCTGGCAACTCTTCTAGATTTCCCTCAAGGCAGAACTGGACGGCAGCTTCTCTCTCTTCCTCACGAAAAAGTTCTCAATTTTTTTTCCTTTAATATGAACAGTCTCGTCTTACAACAAATATAAGTTTTTGTACTCACAATACTCTGCAGGATTTCAGATTTATGGAAATTATGGTAAAGTTTTCCACTAAGCACTTAGTCACTCGAAACAGTTAAAAATTTAAGAGGAGCAATTCCGTGTGTCACTGAACGCGCGGTGTATGAGTGTATGTGTTTTGAGTGTGTGCATGTGTGTGCGTATATATATATATATATATATATATATATATATATATATATATATATATATATATATATATATATATATATATATATATATATATATATATATATATATATATATATATATATATATATATATATATATATATATATATATATATATATATATATATATATATATATATATATATATATATATATATATATATATATATATATATATATATATATATATATATATATATATATATATATATATATATATATATATATATATATATATATATATATATATATATATATATATATATATATATATATATATATTTAAATATATATATATATATATATATATATATATATATATATATATATATATATATATATATATATATATATATATATATATATATATATATATATATATATATATATATATATATATATATATATATATATATATATATATATATATATATATATATATATATATATATATATATATATATATATAAATAAGTACAAACTGTTAGCATACAGCACTAAATAGTAAGGAAGCCCATCAGTGAAACAAAACTTATAAAACAATGCTATATTTCGGATCCTAACTGGATCCCTTCTCAAGCACAACCTTGTGCTTGAGAAGGGATCCAGTTAGGATCCGAAATATAGCATTGTTTTATAAGTTTTGTTTCACTGATGGGCTTCCTTACTATATATATATATATATATATATATATATATATATATATATATATATATATATATATATATATATATATATATATATATATATATATATATATATATATATATATATATATACCAAGATTCGAATTCAGCTCATTCTTGCCATTCAGCAATGTATCTATCACCTGCACAGATATCACCACTCGTTCAACGAAAAGTTAAGCGATAAAGAACTAAGAAGATGTTCAGAAATTGCAAAAGGAGAACAGATAATACACTTAGAAGATCAGATAATACACTTAGAAGAAGTGTTTCTCCCGAAAAGGCTGGTCGTTTTTCGCTTCCAGCACGACTTGGGAGCCCATAAAATCTTGTCCTTCATCGATCGTTGACTTTTAACGGCCTTTCCTCCGAAGCCTCAATTGCGCTTCTCATGTTCGGGAATTTGCTAAGTACATAAAAGTACATTTAGATATATTTATTCTCTAGAGAAATTTATTTGTACTTTTCGAGTCTCGTAGAATTTAGTGTCATATATTATTTTTAATTCCTTTTGCATTTTCCTATGAGATAAATTATACACGATACACCTATATGATAAATATGATATATCTGCTGCCAATTTCTATTAAAAAGGATGTTTTATATTGATTTTTTTTAGTAAAGTACATGAAACTCCAGCTTTTTTCTTGTCTTGTTGTTTCTTTTTCATTAAGTTTTGATAGATTTTTTTTTATTCATTATATTTCATTCTCCATGTGATATGGATTCTTTAATTCATCTCCAGTTTCTCTAAGGCTCCTTAGCTTTCTATATTTCCAGTATTCTTCATTAATATCATAATCTTTTTGCTCTCTCTCTCTCTCTCTCTCTCTCTCTCTCTCTCTCTCTCTCTCTCTCTCTCTCTAGCTATCTATCTATCTATCTATCTATATATATATATATATATATATATATATATATATATATATATATATATATATATATATATATATATATATATATATATATATATATATATATATATATATATATATATATATAATAATCTAAAACATTTTGGATATTGAATTGTTGCTGAGGACTTCCAACTCATGCAAATTGTTCAGCTTTTTTGGTCTAGCAGCCTGAAGGTAACTTAAAATATCCTTGTTCAAAGAAAATACAAATAAAAAGTAAATAAATCGCAAATATGCCTTTTTGAATTGTTATTGTTCCAAACTTCTCTTCAATATAAAACAACCTATTCACTTAGAATAATAACAATCCAGGAATTTTGCACAAATATATTTTTCGTTATGAAAAGATGAACGAGGCCTAGACCATGGCTTTTAGGGGGGAAGGAGTTTCTCATGTGCTAGCCTATTTACTTACTGAGTTTGACTCCTGTTCTTTTTCAGTCCATATGATGGTTCTTCAGGCATATTATTACCAAAACAAGTATGCTTGCTAGATGAAAATAGAAATAT
>JAXCGZ010021524.1:0-27500 GCA_037179515.1 Halocaridina rubra
TGAATTTTGTATTTGGATGGAAACTAGGGTGATGCATTATTTTTCTTGTTTCTCCTATGTTGACAACATGTTAATGATGTCAACGTTCCTTTGTTTCTTTCCAAAAACAGAAGAATGCGCTGCAGATGTCACCGAAGGAAAACTCAAGGAAATGTATTCCGTTCCGGAGAAAAAAATCAAATCTCAGGAGCTGCGATGTGAGGGAAAGACAAGTGATGAGGAAAATAACCCTGATTTTTGCGATGACATCTCTCAGAACTCGTCAAATACTGTAGATGATGAATACAGCAAAGGCTCGTCAACTGACTTTGTACCTAATGTCATGGAAACCAGATCAGAGGAAGAATCTACTCCATTGGCATTTTCTGGACACAAATCCAGGAATCCTTTTGCAAAGGCCCAATCATCATGTAAAAATAACACTGTGCCAACTAAACAGTTCAGTGCATTGAAGGCCTTTAGTAAAATTGCAAAGACTGTTGTAGATCCAGATACCTTAATCCATAGTAGGTTAGTAAGTTTATGTAGTTTTTAATACAAGCCAGCATATCACACGGACACACTCAGGGTGGGCACAACTGAACAAAAGATGGAAGGCAGAGAAGCTTAACCAATCACCCCCCATTCTAACACCTGTGAGCTAATCTGTGGGAAGAAGAAACTTTAAGGGAGACATATATTGCCAACCTCCCACTTCATACCTGTCCCTTTTGGTGTGTGTGTTGCTCTCTCTCTCTCTCTCTCTCTCTCTCTCTCTCTCTCTCTCTCTCTCTCTCTCTCTCTCTCTCTCTCTCTTTTGTGTGTGATAGTGACCTTTTGATTAACAACTATGTTTCTGATATTATACCTGTGTGGATATGTAGAATTCTTTCGAATTTAGAATGCAAATGATAGTATTCTGTTATTGTAAGTCACTGGATATATTTTGCTGGCTGTTCCTCTGCCCTCACGTCTTTTCATATGGCCTGTCAGAAAGTTCAACTAATAAGCCTGTGAATGGAAGGAGGTCAAAAGTAATGGTTCTCATTTCCTGAATGAATAAATACTTTAATATACATGTGCTCGTATCTTGGTTGGAATTGCCAGCTAATTAAAGGATGTTTTGTATTAGTCTTAGAAAATGTAAAAATCACTTTGGAACCTGTTATTATGATGTCTGTATAGGCGGACCTTCTTTTATTACATATAGACAGCCTACCATGACAGTTGTCAGTAAGAAAATTTATATCCAGTGGACCATCAAAGATTAACTGGTAGAGTTCTAGACTCAGGAGGTTGATAGACTTGCATTCAATCCCATGATGGGCAATAGGAAAGGCATCCAGCCTTAATTCCACAGTTTCACTCCGTCTGTGACCTCCTCCAAATTGGTACTAGTAGTGACGCATTAAAAAACAATATTTTAAAAAGTCTAGTCCTCATTTTAGGCTAGGATAAGCCAGGGAAATTGAGAGTTAGTCTAGAATTTAGCATAGGCAATTAATTGTTATTGTTCACTATATATAGCATGCATAAGTGTAATTTTGAAAATGTTAGCAGTTGGTGAAGTGGAAGCAAGTCTTTATTTTTCATAATGCCATACTCTTGCTTTGGTTGTGGCAACACTGATGACCCAGGCAAGATTAGGCAGTATGAATAAAGTAGATATATCTTAGATTGATGATTATTATTTTTTTTTATTCAACCAGATATTTTTCTTCACCCACATCACCGTCTCCCAAATCGACTATATCTAAAGATAAAAGTGACATTGTGACTGCAGCAAATGGAGACATTTCTCGAATGGAAGGAGAAGATTCTTGTAGGTCTGAGAGCTGTGATAAATCATCCGTTTATAGTGACAATAATGAACAAATTGAACCTTGTGAAGGCAAACCTGAGATTAGTAATACAATAAAAGCACCTTTGTCTCCAGTACAAACTAATGCAGTAAACGTACAGAGTACAAAAACATTTAAATGGGGGAAACTCACCAACATGTTTTCTTATAAGCCCAAAAACGTATTGGATATCGAAAGCAGTCCAGCTGCCATGGGGACATTTAAACCTGTGGTTTCTCCGCTTACTAATTTACTAAGTGTTTCAAAAGTTAGCAAAGAAAACAGTATTTTATATTCACCTCCGATTGATGCTTCAGAATGCCTGCCTTTATCGCAACAAAGTTGTGTTTCAAATATTTCTTGTGTAAGTGATGTTGGCTCAGTTGATAACGAGTCTTTTGGCTTAACACCATCTTCCACACCAGAGACACTCATTGGTTCATCACATGATCAGAGCAGTGATATCTTAACATCACCTACATCGATGATCAGGACTACCTCACCTTTACAAAAAAGCCATCTGGTAAGTTTTTTTACTCAGGTACTGATATAATTCTTCACGTAATCATTGTGTGTTCTAGTTCTGATGAGAATTATTAACGTTTTAATTGCTAAAACTTTTCTTTTATTTCTATTACAGGTATGAGCTAAATTGATCAAACTTATTTTCAATCAGTTTGGTACAGTAATTGAAGTAATATCAATTATTACTTTTCTATAGATAATGTTAGTTATGTGTGGTTGTTGAATGCATGTCAAAACTGCAATAATCATTATTCTGTGTAAAGAAAATTGACAGTTATTGACTTATTTTCAATATCTATTATTCTATCCTATTCAATTTTAGCAGAAGCCTACTTCCCAAAAGGGCATATCCAAAGCAAGACCTTTAGGTCTTTCCAGAACCCAAGGTAAAGCCAGGAAAGGTTCTGATCTTAGACAGCGAAACTTAAGGGATATGTTTGCTTGTAAAAGGTAAGTACAGTACTGTACGTATAGTTTGTTGTAATAGTAAAATTGGTGTTTTACATTATTATATCAAATACAGTAATCCTATAGATATTTATTATTCTGTTTTCATTGTGTACTTAAGTTATATATGTAATTATAGCTAAGCTTTTCTTTACTGCATTATAGGCATTTTCATGGCTTCTTTTATTAATATATAGTATTAGTAGCAGTATTGTGTGATAGCGTGTCCTGGAGAGGTCTTGATGTCCATGCTTGTGTTTTTATCTTGCAACAAATAGAATAAATTGGCACAAGTGCTATACATCCTATCATAAAAAAAACATCCCTTGAGCAAAAACAAACCTTCATGGATTGGTCATGGTAAAATGGGGAAACTAAGGCCTGAGACTAGAAATTAGAAATAGTAATGGCTTGATCTTGTTCACTTTTAAGTGTGACGTAAGCCAATGTTCATTATTAAGAAAATGGAAGTCATTTTTTTTCAACTCTCACTCATTCTAAGTAATCATTATAAAGGCAATTATTTTGTTATTGTTACAGAGAAGCACCTGTGCTCTAGTGAGAAGTAAGAACTTTTTAGTGCACGCTGCATTTGGAAGATCAACTTAACGGATCAAGCTGTATGGGCAATGAACACCAGATATATTGGTGGTCTTAGGCTGATGTCACACTATGCATGCTGTGCTAACGCATGATGACAATACATACAAATGCGAAATGTCATGCCACTGCTGCGACACCCATCGCACATGCTGCGCAGCTCCTGATCATGATGTGGCAGGATTGCAACATCATATTACGCTGTATTTGTGGACTGTGGTGGCACTGTTTCATCCACTGCAAAGCCCCTCATCATGTTGTGGCGGCACAGCAGTGTCATATCACGCTGTATGAGAGAACTGTAGTGGCACCGCTGCATCCACTGCACAACATGGATGTGAGTACTTTAGTGGTGCCACTGAATAGTGTGACACTGACTTTACTTTACTGTATCTCAGTGTAGTGTCAGGGAAAAGGAGTTAATATTTGTTTTTAGTAATGAGTACCATTGAATAAAGAAATTTATAATAGGAAGCATATACTTCCAATCTTGTAGGTTTTAACTTAGAATGTAAAACTAGTTATGTAATAATATTGGGTATGGAATGGAATGATATGATAAATAATGTTCTTGATACTACAGTACTTTGTTTTTGGATAGAGACCCAAGAGTGGATATAGTGTAGAAGTACTAAAGGAGGAATATGCTATTGAGAAACAGCATCCCCATATACATATAAAAAGAGTTTCTGATAGGAAGCTTTACTTTTAGGTAGTAGCTATGTATTTTATTCCATAATCTTCACACATTGACTTCAGAACTTACTTGGAATAGTTAAGATCTAAAACAAAATTCCTATGCCAGTCATGACTGAAAACGAAAACAATACCCAGGGGTGAAACATATATTGCTCCTGGCCGAGATTCGAACCTAGGATACATAATCAATGTGTTGAGAGGTGTTTACATTTTATGGAAGTATAATAAAGCCAACTGTTATCTTCGAGCATTGTAAACCTAACTGCTCCCTTGAAAATATGTTGGAAACGGTGCTGTATCCAATGTCTCTGGGAGCACAGTGTCTATTAACTTAATTTTTTTTAATGTTTATTTTTTTGGGAGGTTTAGGTTTTGATTAATTTTTGTTTTTATTACTTATTTTTGTTCTGTAGTAACCCATGTAAGGTGGATGACAAAGTCAAACCACACACTCAAATATCTTTGTGTTCACTCAATACTAGTTCATCTGTCCATTTTCTCTCAAACATACTACCAATCTACAATTATTTTCACTTTCCACAACCACGCACAGAGTTAATTACTTGGGTACAGTGTTCCTTCAATTATCGCGAAGGTTCGGTTCCGGGACCCGGCGCGAGACAGGAAAATCGCGAAGTAGGATCAGCCTATATGTACATAGATATTTTATTTTATTTTTACGTTTACACTGTATAAACCCTCCCTGCACTGTTAAAAAAAACACCCTTTACTTTATAAATAACAGCATGCAACGTAAATTTATATGAAAGTGATAGATAAAATTACGGTGAATGAGGTGGTAATGACATGACATACTCATGTACATATAGGTAGTTTATAATTATTTTTACGTTTACGTACTGTATAAACCCTCCCTGCACTGTTAAAAAAACACCCTTTACTTTATAAATAACAGCATGCAACATAAATTTATATGAAAGTGATAGATAAAATTACGGTGAATGAGGTGGCAATGACATGACATACTCATGTACATAGGTATTTTATAAATAGGTACTTTATAAATAACAGCATGCAACGTAAATTTATATGTACGTGATAGGTAAACTTACCGTGAATGAGGTGGTAATGACGTTTCTTGATTCCGGAGAAAATTATCTCGCAGCCAATAAAAGCTTTACGGCTGCTTTTTGGGGGAGAAGAACATGGTAATGGGGAGTTGCTGTCGCTGTTTCTTCTTTTGTTGCAAGATGGTCTGGTAAGGAATCATGCCATCGTCGAGAATATTACAGAAGGTCACCGAACGAACCATATTATCGTCATATTCCTGCGAGAGTTTTTGGGCTGCTTTTACATATTCATGTATGGCTGCCAGACGTTCGAGTGTAAGGCCAGGTTCTTCAATTTCTTCGTGCGTTTCCTGAAGTTCTTCCCCTTCTTCGCTCACTGAGTTCGTCATTTCTTCCAAGTCTTCATCTCTCAAAGGCTGCGAGTGGCAGTCAATCAGTTCATTCACATCTTCGTGAGTCATATCTTTAAAGCTTTCCCCTCCTAGCAATGCAGCCAACTTCACAGCTTTCGCAACTGCCGAGTTATGGACTTCGTCAGGAGCAAATCCCTTGTAGTCGTGGATGACTTCGGGCCACAATTTCTTCCAGCTGGCATTGATTGTGGCCGACTTCATCTCTTTGATTGCATTCTGAATATTTTGAAGGCATGTGGCAATCGTGTAATTACGCCATTACGTCTTCATTGAGAATTCTTTGTCCGAATCCATGGATTCAACCAGGTTTGCCAGGGCATTTCGTGTGTAGAGGGCCTTGAACACACGAATAACACCTTGATCCATAGGCTGAATCAGTGACGTCGTATTTGGTGGCAGGAACTCTACTTGAACACCGTTATATTCGGGATTAGTTGCGTGGCCACCAGCATTATCCATCAAAAGGACATTAAATTCAAGGCCTTTTTCCGCAAGATAAAGTTTAACCTGAGGGATAAAGCATTGGTGAAATCAGTCCGATGTGAGGCTTTTCGTGATCCAGGCCTTAGGGTTATGCATCCAATACACTGGCAGCAGATTCTTGTTTTTATTCTTCAAAGCCCTAGGGTTCTTTGACTTGTAGATAAGCCCAGGCTTTAACATGAAGCCCGCAGCATTCCCGCACATGATGAGGGTAACGCGATCTTTGTGCGATTTAAATCCCGGGGCTTTAGCTTCTTCCTTGAAGAGAAAAGTTCGAGATGGCATTCTCTTCTAAAATAACCCAGTCTCATCCATGTTGAAGACTTGCTCAGGAGCATACTCCCCTTCGGCGATAATTTTCTTGAAGTCGTTCTTCACGTAATTTTCTGCGGCAGCTGTATCTGCAGAGGCAGCTTCGCCATGCACTGAAACGCTTTTTAGGCCATAGCGTTTTTGAAATTTGGCGAACCATCCCTTGCTAGCAATGAACGGTTGTATCCTAGGTAGAGAATCGCTGGAGGGTCCTGGTTGTGGGTCGTCGATATATTCTTCTCTCCCCACCTCCTCTCCACAGTCACCACTTTCGTCGACGGGTTCGTTTGTAGTGAATGTATCGTACAGCTTCTTCGTCTTTGTTTGTATGATATTGCTATCTAAGCTGATGTTTTTCTTTCTGCAATCAGCGATGCACAGGGCCAAAGCAGCTTCCATCCGCACTACTGCCTTATTGCGGGATGTTACGACCCTCTTTGCTGATTTATCAAAAGAAATACTCGCTGTTTTCCTGATCTTTGCATCGTCCTTTTTGATGTAGCGAACAGTAGATTCATTGAGGCCAAAATAGCGGCCGACATCCGTAAACCTTTTTCCTTCTTTCAACATATCTAAGAGTTTCACCTTATCTATTATGGTTAACATCCTCCTTTGCCACTTAGGCTGACTACCAGAAGCCTTAGAAGATGAAGGACGTTTGGGAGGCATTGCAAAGGTTAAATTTTGCGTGAAAATAAATCACAAGCAAAACGTGAACGGCGCACACGTGAGTTAGACTGATCGAGTGAGGCGAGACAATGGAAGATGGTGGGAAAAGCAAACTTCAATGAAAAAGCCAATCAGACCCCATGATATAGAACATACAGAAAAACAATTCTGTGATTAGTCGTCTCGCGACCTTTCAGCCAATAGCATTCCATGAACTATCTCACGTAGGTGAGAGCCTTTTCGTTTTCCGAAACGCTGATAGCGGTATTGTATTTTACATGGTGCAATACTGTTAGTTTAGTATTTATGTTTTTTACTGTTTTATTATGCTTAGGCTAGGAAATACTTGTTTTATCAATAAAATAATGAAAATTTTAATATTCACTATCTCACGTAGGTGAGAGCCTTTGTGTTTTCCGAAACGTGATACTGGTATCTTATTTTACATGGTGCAATACTGTTAGTACTGTATGTTTTTTACTATTTTTTACTGTTTTATTATTCTTAGGCTAGGAAATACTTGTTTTATCAATAAAATAATGAAAATTTTAATATTCACTATCTCACGTAGGTGAGAGCCTTTGTGTTTTCCGAAACGCTAATACCGGTATCGTATTTTACTGTTAGAATTTGTTTTTTACTATTTTTACTGTTTTATTATTCTTAGGCTAAGAAATACATTTTTTTATCAATAAAATCATGAAACTACTGGAAATTTTAATATATATGCTAGCTCACTTAGGTGCGACCCCAATACATTGTACGCTATCGGACACTATTTCACATGATGCAATACTGTGAGTTATATATCTAAATTTATGTTTTTTACTATTTCTTACTGTTTTATTATTCGTAGGCTGGGGGGAAAAAAAATTATCAATAAAATAATGATTTTTTTTTTCCCTCAAATAAAAAATTGAAAATACTGAAAATTTTTATTTTTTTAATATTTTAATATTTTTGCATATACCAAAAAAAAAAAAATGTAAAAAAAAAAAATCGCGATTCGCGAGCCAAGAAA
Source organism: Halocaridina rubra (assembly GCA_037179515.1). Taxonomy (NCBI): domain Eukaryota; kingdom Metazoa; phylum Arthropoda; class Malacostraca; order Decapoda; family Atyidae; genus Halocaridina; species Halocaridina rubra. The sequence continues at coordinate 8,021 of JAXCGZ010021524.1, forward strand.
CGTGATACAGCGAAGGATCACTGTATTTTGTTTTTACCAGAACCCCTAGTATGCTTGAACTCTTTGCATAAGGAAAATACAAAGGGAGGGATTCCCAGTCCTTTCAAATTGCTGCACATAGCAAAGTTTTATGTTTTCCCTAGCTTTTATGACCTTTCTTCCTTCAAAAAGCTGATCTATCATCTCATGGCTTCATCCTCCATATTATGTCTACATTACTTGGACTATTATTTTACATTGTCCTATTCTTTTTGTTTTTCATTTCATTCTCATAGTCTCCTTGTCCTTAAGCTGCTACCTTTTCTTCTCAATATTTTCTTCATGCCCGGGCCTGATGAGGGCAATTTTTTCCCCATCCTGGTGTCACACTTTAGAATAAAAATTTGTCCCCTGTCCCAGGAGAAGGAAAGAAGAGCAAAATAGAATGAACTCTTGGGATGCAGAGGAAACTCAACTCCTCATTTGGATAGAACCCACCCACTCTCATATGTTCCAAATATTTAGATCATTTAATGTATTAACCTCATTCTTTTCAACATGTTTCGTATCATTCCATATAATTTCATTTTCATCTAAGTTTTTTCGTCACTCATAATGACACCATATATTGAAGCTAGCAGGTGGCTACAACTTAAAAAAAAAAAAAAAATCAATTGGGTTTGGTCATAGCCTTCCCATTTTCACTCCTTCCATCAGCTGCTCAGAGGGGGGGGAAATTCAAGGAGAATTGGATTTTCAGACCTCCACCTCCATGTTTGTTGAGTCGGCTCTTATGACATGCATGGAACACAAAACCATATGTCTCTTTCCCCGTCACCTCTTACTGCAAGCAAGGCATGCATTGAAAACATTCTTTCTTCCTAAGTGCCCTTGATGTGCCATATAGTGAAGTTTTATGATACATAAAGAATATGGGGATGCATCTGGGAATGTATCATTTCATATTGTTCTATTTCCTCAGAAAAAGGTTAGAGTTAAATTTTAGCTACTAAGCTTTTTTGTCAACCTGTGTACCATCTGGCCTTGATGTGCTTCTCTATTGTGAGTAAAAACCTATTGATGACTATTGCCCTTTATAAGGGTGCATAGAACTATTATATATATTACCAGAGAAGGATGTATGTTGTACTTATGTCCTAAAACACCATGCTTCATTTATCCCCTTTGAAGAATAATATACAGTATTCCATTGCAGTTATAGGGCAATTTGCCCATAGACGATATGAGCATTTCACTCTCTCTTCTGGAAAATTCATAATTACATGAACACTGTTCTAAGCTCACTATACAAAGACAGCAATATAATTATGCCCAGGATCGTCATTGGCTAATGAGTCCTCTTGCATCTATTGCAGAAACTACCCTTATACACACATTCTTCAAAGATGTATAAAACATGGTGTCTTGGGTCATGAGTAGAATATTTAATCCTTTCTGATGATATGGTGTTAAACAGAAATTTACAGAGAGTAAGTTTTATATGTATTTCGCCTGGTATAGAGTTCTCTGTTCTTATTGAATGTGGTATTTAAAGTTTAATGCGTAGTTAGTACAGGGATCATAAGTAAGGCAGTTGAATAATGCAGGGGTAATGGGAGTTGGAGTACCTTTTATCCCACCCTACCAGGAGTTCGTACGGAATATGAGTTGGTTCTTGGTAAACACATTTATCTTTTTCTTTGGTGACAAACTGATAAATTGTCTTTATTTAAAATTGCCTTTATTTAAAATTGCCATTCTTTGAATCTACATGACCAAAAATTCTTCCCTACTGTTACAGAACTTTTCTTCTTATTACCGTATAACTTCAGTATTAAGTTCAAATGTTTTACACTTCATCTGGAAAACTTAAAACTACAAACGTAGAACAGTTTAGTAACCTAACAGAGACAAGTGAGAACTACTGCTAAATATTTTCCTCATTTCTTTGTAACAGAAGGTAAAGGAGAAATGCATAAAATAATTCTTCCTATGATATAATTAGTTGTTCCTCCATTATTTAAAAATTACAGTGTATAATGACATAACAAAATAACCTGCCATGGGCTCTTGCATTGCTATTCATGCTCATACACTCTTAAAACTTGTGTAGGTTTGTGCTCCTTTATGGGTTGCTCAAGCAAATGTATGTTACAGTCAATGATATGTATATAATAAGGTTATTGTGCATTTCAATAGCAAATCATGTGAGACATTCCAACACCTTTTATCAGAGAAAACCTGTGTGTGAGTTTCTAGGAACAAATGTCCAGGAAAGATATTTCAGTGATTGTAATAAAGTGCATGAGAGAGGGGGCAAGAATACCCTCTCCGTGTTCTTCTGCGTCTTAAAAGTCTACTAATTGGGGCTGATAAAGGGACTGGGAATCCCATCCTCTGATTTTACTCCCACAAAGTTTTAGGTTTGACTCAGCCACCCCTCTTAAGGGAGATTATGGCATTTGTATATAGATAGACTACCATAACTGCTAAAGCTAGTTTGAGTTGATATTTTTTTGCAAGATTTGTTAACTATTAAAGCTCTATTTCAGTCTTCAGAAATCCTGCTTTACATAAAGAAAAAAAGGAATAATTAGACATACGGCAATGTACTCCATACTATGGTAGTTTGTATGAACTGGTTATTTATATTTAATAACTAAGAAGCAGATAACTTCCAAATACAGTTTAAGTTATTTAGTATTTCTACAATATTTATTATACCACAGTGTTATAACTTTTACTTCTGTTGCTAAAACGGTAGTGTTTGGTACATTATTCTTGTCTAATTCTTCAAGACTATCCTAAACCTATAAGTAGATCATTTCCAACATATTGTAAGCTCTCACTTTTATTTATATAAACCAGTTCCCTAACACATCTATGCACAGAAGAATATATGATTGTTAGCTGCATATTACAGCAGTATGTTTAAATCTAACATGATATAAATAGTTATACGGATAATTATACACAAATATTAATTGCAATCATATATAGAATGTTTTAAGCCATTACCTAGTAACCTAGCTCACAAGAATAATGCTTCTTATATTTTTATTTGACCATTGTGTGAGGGTCGGTTCTTTCTGTCCATATATATTTAAGGCCTCATAATTAATTTTCCATTTAAAGAGTATTTTGTACATATACATTTGGAACAATGAAAGTCTTCCATAAACTGTAAGCCAAAGAACTCTTAAGTGAATACTGAATTTATTATTTCTACTTACCGAGATCATTTTAGGGGCTTTGTAATATACTGTACTGGGCTAAGTGCCAAAACTACAAAATGCCAGAAAACAGGTTTAACGTTTCGCATTTTAAAACTTAGATATCTAAGAAGCTGCTCTTGTAAATTTGATGTTACACATAAAAACAAATCCAAATACTAGGCACCCCATATACATTATGGTGTGTATATAATGGAAAAATGATTCAGCAGAGCCTCAAAGCTTCCACTGGCATAAGTAAGTGTTTATGCTTCATAAATATGTACATGTATTTTTAATCATACTATATGTTGCTTCCTTCTAATATTTTTGTCATCTTGAATGTAAGTATCTTAACCCAACTGCAAAACCTGGGTAATTGCTGAAAGCCAGCTATTACATTTGGGAGTTCCTATATGAATAAGTATCATGGGTTTGGACGAATTTAAAAAATTAATAAGGGAAACCAAAGCTACTATTTACTTTCAATAGTGAAGTTATATACTGCTGAAGCTTTCAAGGATGGACATATATAAACAGAATAAAAGGTTTTATCACTATACCAATTGTCTCCTGTTCTATGCTTTGGCAATAAAAAAGGAATTATGGGAGAAGGAATAGCTACACACCCCTTTCCCATTAGTAAATATTGGTGTGTTTTTTAAGATGTTATGAATAATAGGTTAGCAAAGGCCCAGCTAGTAACTAGCCAAATCTCCAGCTCGTGAAACTCGAGGTCACTTACTGGTATAAAAATTTAAAATCAGACCTGATGTTTTCAAATGACTATTGATCCTGAAGTGGAAGTAAGGTGTAAAATTATTTTTTCCCAACCACCAGAGATAAAATGCGAGATAAGCCTACAATTACCTAAGATGTATGCTTCCAATGAGGTCCTCACATATAGAGGATGAGTGACTTAAATTCCACAGGGCCATATCTTCTGCCTAAAAGAAAAGTTAATCCTGATCTTTTCTGCATTGAAATCTCATAAGGGAGGTACCAGTACCCAAGGAAAATATGTATTTTCTTCCGACTAGGACTTGAATTTGAGAGCTGTTAAGCAAGCTTTTTAAGATATAACTTTACTTACAATGAAAAGCATATCATATACCTTAACTTCCATTAGACTTAACACTTAAAATCAAACAATCACATCATAATTAAATAAGCACACTGCAATCACACCGAAGAGGTCTGAAAAATTACTTCAAACGAATGCATAAATAAGTAGGAGAAATCTTATTCTTTGGTCAGAATAAGTCTCGAACTGGCAGAGTACTTGGGAGGTAATGGATGTGCATTCGAGCTCACAGTGGGGCGATAGGAAGGGCATCCAGCCTAACTTCCCCAGCCACAACCCATCTGAATAAAAATTAAAAAAATATTCTTTGGTCACTCCATGATGACTAGGCATTTCAGCTGCACAATTACAATACTTCAAGACAATCACCAATGAGCATGACGCTTCTCTGCGACCTTTTGAATGAAATCCCTATGACTTGCATAGAGATCTAAATCACCACTAATGTCCTGCCACTTCACAGCTTGAGCATCATCACCTGCTCTCAGCTGCAGTTGATGCAGGACACCATTTTCATTTAACTCGTGAAAGTTATAAGCAACAGTTTCCATCCAAGCATTGTCTGTGTTGCGTGGATCGTCAACGTATCCCGAATACACCTCTTCACCTGAAAACAAAGAATTCCATTAATGAGGTTCATATGCCAAGTAGATTAACAAAACTAACTATGTTTAAATTCGTTAACCTCGAATGACAAAGGCGATGGCATTGAATTATGCATCTATCCGGTACTTTAACTATTTAGACATGTTTCTGTAATACAAAAAGGAACCAAAGTAAAAAATTACATTTAATAACATTGTGCTAAGTAATTGCCAAATTATATTCCCAAAATGTTTCACCACACTTCAGATGCAAAGGACGAAAAGATATTAATAACTGCACAATTCTTCTTTAGACAATTTCATATTTACAAAATAGTAACAGGTAATGCATGATATAAAATGGCATTTGTTTCTTTTTTCAATAATAGTCCCCAGTTGGGGTGGACACAAATGAATTGAAGCTCAGGAATTAAGACGATGTCCTTCCTATCACCCTGCCATGAGCTCGAACGTGGGTCCATCACCTCTTTAGTCGAGCACTCAATCGGTTAAACTTTAGAGGTTCATATATAATTATGACAGAAGATAGCAAAATGAGATACAAGTTTGATATTAAGGCTTCCTGTTCTAGCATCTTGTTATTTTTATGAGTGACACCCGAACAGGTAAAGAATATTGCCCTCATCGTGCCTGGGCACCAAGATCACACAAAACAAAGAGAAACAGAGTTAGGAAGTGTTGTCAATGATCAGATGTGAAGGGATAGTAAGAGATCTGTAACTAATACACCAAGATATTTGGTGTAAATATAGGCATAGGGAAAGAGACCACAACTGCAGTAAGATTTAGCATTAACCTGTCCTGGTCAGTCTCATTTAAGTCCAAAAGACCATCAGTTGTAGTACTGCCTGGTGCCAAGGATCAACATACTACAATATTCATATACAGATTAAACATATTACTTTCACATAAAGCAACCTACCTCCTTGGAAGAGTTCTTTAAGCTGCTCTTCTGCCACTTCCTTTTGTTCTTGAGACATCTCCATACTGCTCAGGGCTTCCTCCATAAACTCTCTCATTAGTGTGGCACTCACTCTCTCGCCAGGGTCGACCATGCCCCCTGGGATGGCCCACTGACCATTGTCTCTTCGCTGAATGCATACAAATTGCAAAATAGGGAGTCTAGTCGTTTCTGAAAATACAGGATCAATATTACTGTGTTTATATAAAAAAGATAAATCCGTAATAACGTTTCCACATTTACCAACAACACCAGCCAAAAAGAACTTCAATACTGAAGACACTATTATAATTAACTGCCAAAGCAGCTCAAAAATGTTTTAGTACACCAAATGAAAAACAAAAGTTACAAAAAATACACCGCATTCTGTATATTAACTCACTTATTAACACTAATGCTAATAAAAGTTATTGTGTATAATTTATATACACACAAAATACTCTTCATCTGATTAAATATATAAAGCGATCCTTAGTTATACGCAAAACTAAGTTTCTAAATTAATTATCTCTATGTCACTGATGTAACCACTATTATATCAAAAAGCTCAAATATTACATTTTTATTTATTCTACATTTTACAGACCATGAAGAACTGGTTCACCCGATGCCATTTTCCATCGTGTTACAATAGGATCGGCAGCATGATTGGGACCCCACCGCCCCAAGACCCCTCGTCCACAGAGTCCTGTTCTACCGTGCATATTTCTGTAATATTAATATACAATATATTTAGTTTCTTTTTTACTGAATAATGTTTGTTTTTTGTCTGTAACATGTCAGGGAAAAACACTTCCACCCTTGTGTATGACTTACAGGTCGTGGGAGCAATCGCGAAAGGATGAAGCCAATGGGCTGGTAATTACTTCTTATTCAATTATTTTTCCCACCAAACACAGCTGATTATTAAGGGTATGTTAAAGCCCTGCTGCTTAACTACTCTTATTCATTTGAGCCATCCTACTGGTTGCATCAGGAAATGGCACTTATGTTAGACAAAAGTACTGTATTCATGAAGTGTAAAATGGGAATTAATTTCATCTCTAGTTACAGAGATAAAAGTTTTTAATTTTTGCCAAGATGCACTCTCCTCCTTTGCTTGTAGCCACAATGTTGATTACGGAGGGCGAAAGATATAATTATGAAATAAAGGTCATACCCAGTTTTAAACCTTCTACAATCATATACTGTATATTCCTTTTTTCAGAAGAGGAGTTTGGGTCTGTATTAAGATTTATAACACCACTTCTAAAATAAATATTCTCTATACACAGCTGTTTACATACCTTGGATATCCTTTAACAATAGCGTATTCGCCCTCATGAGAACAGCGACTGATATTCCCGTCTAAGGCATTCCATTGGGGTTTGAAATTAGGACTGCTGCAAAATAAGATAAACAATACATCTACTGAAACTACCTTCCTGTAATATTTATTTTATATTTTTTCAAAACGAGTCAACATTATTAAAATTGAAGAAAATAATATTTATAAAAAATCATACACTGTACTTGCATGAATATTTCAACATATCAAACCACCACTACGAATCATGAAGCGCGCCCTGAATCTTTAAATCCTAGGTAACATGATGGTGAGGGTTTCTTCCTTCCTACATGGAGATGATTTGATAAGTTAAATAAGGTCCTTACCCAATCTCAAGGTCTGCATATACAGGTCGCGCTAGAATCTGGGATGATGTGAACTTCATTGGTGCATATTCTGGATACGCTTCAGTCCATTCAACAAGCTCGTCAGGTACGACAAATCTTTCAACCTTCGAGAGATAAAAATTCTGTTTCATCCTAAACTGAGTTGTTTCCTAAGTCTATAAATATGGATACTCAATATAATGGTTTATACTGGAAGCATGTAACAATAAATTACATAATATATATATATATATATATATATATATATATATATATATATATATATATATATATATATATATATATATATATATATATATATATATATATATATATATACACACACACACACACACACACACACACACACGAGTCGACCACCAAGCTATTAAGGTTCCCTCATGATAGGGCGGTGATGGGTTATGGTATTAACTCTACCCTGGAACTCAGCTGAAACAAAGTGGCTAAATAACGCACCAATGGTCTTGGCTATATGTCAGGCTGGCTGAGTTTTCTCATCTATATATCAATTTCCAATACTGAAAAGGAAACCTCCAGTCTTCATCTTGGGTGTCTCATCTCCAGAGTAGAGTATTTACCACTTATGTTACTATGGTCCCCAGGGAGGGAAATATACTTACTGCTTAAAAATGACAGTGACATTTAGATATTGATAGATATATTAAACAACAAAATCCCTTCCTACATTAAAAGTATTTGCTAACACAGCTTTCTAGAAACGAAAGTGCCATGTACAAAGTGTAAGTTACACATAAGACATAAAAATAAAATCCAGTGCTTACCTTGTTATTCATTCTTGGATAGAACCCTCCTCTGCATTTAAAGTGCATCTTTGCAACAAATAATGGTCTGAATAAGTTTGTTCCAACTCTCATATATAGGTTGAATTGCTGCATAAATTATTTTCATCTGTGTGATAAAAAATATATATCCATTATTTCAAAATCTTTAATATTTTTCTATCTACAATGAAGGATGTACAGTATCTATCAGTATATTATTACTGTACTAATATACAGTACTAAAACATTCTTTTTAAAGCTGAAAGATGTACATGACCTCTATACTTACTGAAACTACAGTTATATTAAATAACAACATAAAATGTGTAAAAACTGATACTTATGTTCTCCATATCACTGCTGCCTTTTGCTAATGACTTTGCACACATATAGCGAATAGATATGAAAATAGACCTCCAGCAATAATACAACTTTGTAGGTAGATTATTTTGTAATACAGTATTTTCAACTGGAAAAGAGAAAGAATACCTCATTCTTATTCCCTAAATGACACAAGAGTCAACTAAAAGGGATAGGGGAGTGAAGTGCTGGCAACTCCATCCTCCTTGTCTTTTTTATAAAGAACAGCTGCTGAACCAGGTGAGAGTGGCTAGATTATGGAGCCCAGATGCCTCCCCTAATTTGTTCACCTATGGCTAAGCCGCTGGCAGCTGCAGGATATGATAGCATGATGAAAAAAGAAATCACATGCTCAACATTCCAATAGATTTCAATATTTCTCACATAAAAAGCTCATTGTGCACAACATTTACTACATATGGTATCAGATTTTACTTCAGTTTACAATAAGATAGATCCAATACCACTGCCGATATATGGAGATAAATTATAACCAACAAAGACAGATATATCTGTCCCTCATCTTACACTGTTAAGTACTTCCTGTGTAAGTACCAAATACCTAGTCAATAATATTATATATGTATGACTATATTTTAAATATAATCTATTCCCAACCTCCATTATACTTTGAATTATGCCTTGATTACTGTACTGTACTTAAACTTTGCAAAATACTGTACAAATTAAATTTATGTACAAACAGCACTGTAGTTTTTATATGCATTTTTTGGTGGATAAAATTTTAAGAATTTTTATTTTACCTTGTATATTCAATACGGCACTATTGAAAACCATGCAAGATGAGAGGCAACTGTAGTTGATTTGATCTCTGTCAAATCATACTTCATAATTTGTACAATATAGTCCAATTGTTTTGACTCTCCAAGTTTCAATGATCTGGATTGTTTTACCTGATGTTAATGTATCTGAATGTTTTATTTCCTACAACTTTTCATGGGGCTATTCATAGAATGTCTGTATTTTCCAGTCTGTCATTAGAAAAACAACTAAAACTTACTCTATTTTCTCTATCAATTGTAGCTTTTCTAAAGGAAAACTTTCCTCTATGCCAATATCATAGAATAAATAGAATCCATGACATTTGAATATCATTCAAATGACAATATACAGGTTTGTGCCAATATATTTGTCAGCAATAAATTTTGCAAATACTGCTGTAAGTCTGGACATTACAAATTGTAGTCATTTGGAACATCAAATGACAAAAAGTACAAGCGGTTATGAAACCATTATAAAGTCATTAATTCCACAGAAGATAACTGTAACTGACAGGTTTTATTCATTATAATTACCCAAGTGAAGGGTTAGCTTCAATGCCTAATTTCCTCTTATATCACACAGTAAATTCTCTTTTGAGATTGGTTTGCTTTTTCCAAGTCTAAGACCAATATACGGTCTGCTTAATATCTCATATCAGACTTCCACACCAATAAAGCAATTCTAATTAGTGCAAATGAGATGGGTCATCTTTACACGTATTGATGGGGAAAAGTATTTTATTCAAATAAGGAAATCAATTCATACTTCAAAACTAATCATAAATGCAACCAAATTTCTTTTAACCACTGCTAAGGGCACTGATACTGCAAATATCACACAAATAAACCTATAGCTATGAAGATGCTAAGTCCGTACCCCCAATACTAATCAATTGGATCCCTGCCTTAAATGAAAATTATAAAAGAAGTATGCAACCAAGCAAAGAAAGATTTAACACAGAAATACGTGAAAATGAAGGTCAGTACGGCAGAATGTAGTCGGATCTAATTTTTCATATAAATATAATTACTCTTTATACCATTATGTACAGGGTGTACTTCGATAACCCTATTCTTCAACATGTGTAGGTTTTTTAAGGACCATTCAATTATGTGAGTCAAGGTCCACCTACATTTGCATTAATATATTAAAACGCCTTTTTTTACCAAGATTTCACAGGTCATATGTTCATATCGTAGAGTGATATCTCATAATAACTATACACATTAAGAATTCTCCATACAAGATCACAAATACTATCTTAACTAAAACTAGACACCAAATTATGATAAATAAGTGGAATGGTAAAAACTGTGGCATGGAATTAAGGAAGCTGAATGTCAACATCTTGCTCATCCACAAGCCCTTTGCCATATATTCAGTAGCAAGAAAAAATATTATATGTTCACTATAAATTCACCAAAGAAATGAAGACTATAAAATTGCCATCTAATATCTGACATAAGAGATTTCGAGCCTGTACAAGAATTCTGATATATTTTATTAAGATGTGTATTAAATATTTATAAATGGGGAAAGAAAAAAGATACATTAATAGTTATCAATATTTATTACAAAATTTAATAAAAACTTATTTAAAAATATATCTTATGGTAATACACATAAAGGGAACTACCCAGTAATATTTCGTATGGGGATCATGATATAATATCTAGATAATGTAATCTATAAAGTACAGTACAGTATATTTCTACATCTATACACAATGATACGAGCTCTTTAGACAGAATTTTACAAAAATACTATATAAAGTGTTCTAAATTTTCTTGTGAAAACACCCTTAAAGAATAAGTAAGATACCAACTGTTATTTGAACTCCACAAAAAAAGGGTTATGCATTACTTATGACACACTACTACCTAATTTCATGTACCTCATAATGTTTAAAAAATAATGATTACAAAGTAATGATTATTTAACATTTACATCTTAATTGGAGTTTTATTGTTTTTATCCCTGGTGCTTGAAGAAAAAGAATCCCATTCATGAAATCACTTCATAAGCATTACCTTCTTTTTGTATGACCTGACTAGGACGGATAGGGGAATGAAAAAACTGTTACAAGAGGTGATGAGAGGCAGGGTATGCTGAAGCCCTGCTATCCTATTTCTTTTGTTACAGTTGTAGGCACCTTGCTGGCTCAGAGGGATATGTCATTTGGGCTTAGAAAAAATCCTTTAATTAGAAAAAAAAATTATTTTATAGAAGCCTAATTCACTACCCACGAATTCCGATCTTTGTTTTACTTCAGGACTATTCATGAGTGCAGACGACTCCTGAACTATATATAAGAACCTCTTATAAATTTTATTCATTCATTTGACAAAGATGAGACTAGTCTAAAGTTATACATAAAGAAAATAAATTACATAAGCTACCAAATACTGTTTTTTTTTTTCTTAGCTGAGTTAACTATCAAGAACTTGCAGAGTTGTCATAATAATTTCTTACCTTCAAAAATTTTGTTCCTTTTCATCAGTTTGTCATTATGTTGTAGCTGTCTAGAAATAAATGTGCATTTCTAGAAACTACTGCTCTAAGCACATGTGCTGAAACTTTGCACTTCTATCAAAACCATCACCATAGTTCAAAATATCAGCAATCAATCTCTTGGGGAAAAATATTGTAAAACTAAACAAAATACACAACGATATACAAAAATTAAAGGAAAATATATTCAATTATTTCATCATGATAATATTTATGCTGACCTCAGCAAATGAACATGACTCTAGCAGAGGAACTAAGGAAGCCATAGGGTAGGATTTAACATATCTTGCTCAAATATTCCATTTGTTTTGTGGAAAGAAAACGTCATGGAGGGAGAGATTGCCAGCTACTATTTCCCTCTACATTTTAATCAGCTTTTGTGATATGAAGGAAATATGTGTATAATAGTCTTTTTCAAACGACACCATGAAAAGAAAAAAGTATACAAAGCATAACATAAAAAAACAAAACTATGAAACTGAAAGCAAAGGGATCAATACTTATACAAGTTGCAATCTTTTAGCTAAACAATAACATAACAGATTTCTCTCTGGACACAACAAAATTACTGTATAATAACCATTACATATCCCAAAGAATTATTTACTCTTCAGGAACATTTACTTTTATGCTTGTTCAAATGCATCGAGAGTTCTCTGCTATCTTCAAATTTAACTACCACATCATGTTCCTTATAGCAAAGACCACAAAGGTCACCATAACTGTTATGCATTTTGTTTTTGTGGGCATCTAAATCCCTTTTAGAGATGCATGTAAATGGTGGGCTGACACCTTTTTCAAAGCACAGGCCACAGATTCTAGTATGATTCCCAATGGTTTCCTTAAAATGCAGCTGCATTTCAGCCTTAACAGCCTTTCCTGTATCTTGAAACATAGGTTCTTTTTCTACTACATTCAAAGCTGTACAACAAGGTTCACCTTCGGAACTCTTCACGGAATGATGCCTGTCCACTAATTCACATCGTCCTTTTACTTGTGATAATGTATGAATGGGATGATTATCTTCATCAAAGCAATCAGATATTTTGCATTTATTTTCAGAGCTATGAATCTGTAGTGAGGATGACTTCCGTGATATCCTCAACTTATCCCACATATCACGAGTACCTAATGCTGGTTTCTTGTGCCTCTGAACAGGTGTGGTTCTATGGCATCTGATATTCTCACTTGCCTCATACACATTCCACACATTTAAATTATTAAGTTTCATTTCTAATTTCATTTTCCAGTTACATTTTAAGTGACTATGATGAATCTTGTTGACATTTTTATTTGTTGATGCTTTCTGTTCAAGATGTCTATGAAAACCTTTTCTCTGCCTGTACGTGTAACAGGACGCACACAGCGCCCCCGGTTCTCCTTTCGTATACCACTGAGAACTAGAGGTTGATTTACAATTATAACACTGCCTTCCAGAAGCTAAAGAGAGACCACAATTGCCACATACACCGTCACAAGTAGTTAGGGAGGAGAGCAAAGGGCCACAAGCAGCACGACACTCATTAGTCTTTGAAGCACAATTCAAGTAGACGTAAGCAACAATGGTGTTTGGGTCAAGAGTGTTAGATGGTTTTAAAAGCCTATAAGTCTCATCATAACGGTGCGTTTTTCCCCATTTTACATTTTCCGTGACAGATACCCAACATGTTTCTTTGAAGTACTCGGGCTTAACAACTTTTCTATTGTAAATAAAATGCTTCGTTACATCAAATGTAAGTTTATCTAAACGTTCCCTAGTGTCCGCACCAGCTTTCACTTCGTACTGAAATATCCATCCATCGTCATAATTCTTTACCCAAAGTGCAGCTTCATCACCGTTCAGAAATGTCTGAATATCATGGAGCACCTTGGCTCTTTCAGAAGGCAAGCATGCAAAGTGTTTGTGGATTTTACCCCCATTCCATAAGAGACACTCTAATCTGTACAAATTTTTAGCTTTGATGTAATGAACTTTGGGTTTTCCTACAATACACTCTTTAATGTTGTCATAATTTATGGAAGATGAGCTTAACATTTTGATGCCCTGTAAATTCTTTTCCCTACATGTGACACTTTTGCTCACTGTGCCATTGTTTCCAATCTCCATGCATATATGTGCGGTCTCATCACTTATTTGGTTTGGTAAAGTATCGTTCTCAAGTAATATAATATCTTCTCTTCCTATCTGCCGCAAGTATTGAGCTAGATTTTCTCTTCTTGATGTTCTTTTCACATTTTTAGAGGGGTGATCAACAGATGCATTTCTCCTTTTGTTCTTTTGCTTAATTTTTAAGTTTTCTTTCATCCAAAGGGTAAAATTTTTTACTTTTAGAAACGTGTTTATTTGCTTTAAAGCATTATAATCATCTCTCCCTTTATCTTTCTTACAGCTGAAATTCTTATATGCTGCATCACCAGTATGGAAAGTACATGTAAAGCTATAACAACATTTCTTCTTCCTAAAAGCAATGATGGGACGACCTATAATCAAGTCTTTTATTTCTCCAAAATATACAGGAATTCGACCCTGGGAACATCCAACTTTGATAGTATTTGCAGAGGACACTTCATAGCCTCCCTGTGGTTCATATAAATCTTTAGTATGCAGAGATTCCATATTAACATCAGCACTCACAGGCTCTTCTAGGTTGTCTGCAGGAAATGATTGCAAAAAAGAAACATTTCTAGTCTTTGGAATGACTCTTTTACATTTAAGATTTCTACTGACATTAACATCTTTTGGGCTTGAGAACTCATGAGGGGAATCATGTAATACTATAATCAATTCTGGATCAAAATCCTCACTATATTTACCACTAGCTGCTCCCAGATGAAGATGGGAAATGTACTGCTCATTCTCAACTGTAATTTTAGAATCGTTTAGCCACCTCTGAAAATTTTTAAGAGTAAAAAATTCTGTTATCTGCTTAAACACCCCTTCATCATCTCTCCTCAAATTAGGAGAACACTTAAATGATATATACCGTACACCACTGTCGACTAGATTACACTCAACGCAGTAAGACGTATCTTTTTCAATAAATTTTATACATGGTGGACTGACGAGTAAATGACTGACCTCATTATAAGATATTGATACATAATTCTGGCCAATTTGAACTCTTAGAAACATCTCATTTTGCATCAATTTCATATTTCTATCATATATGTAATTTTTATTTAAATTCACGTCAGGAGTCTGTATAATGATGTTCGAAGAAGTCACCACTTCATTGTCTAAATCTAGCGGTGGTACATGAATATCGTTTCCCCCGTCCTTGTCTATTCTACAATCCAAAGTACAATTATGGATACGCTCTGAATCACCAGCGTATGAATTAATATCTATTACTGATGGTGATGGCACACATGAACTTGCACTTCTATTTGTATTCACGCTTTTAATACATATTTTTTCCTCCTGTGCGCACATATCAAATCAGGGACAGATTGATATCTCCTTTCATAATCCAGTCAATCAGTAGAAGTCTAAAAACATGAACATTATCAGATATATCTTTTAAACAAAGCCCTTCCTTGTTTAATTCTTCACCATTATCTTGGTTGGACAAAATTTGGAAAAGTTTCTTATCAAGTGCGAAAATCAACATACCAATAACAACCGAAATGCCACCAACTGCTTCGCAACCCGTGAAAGGTAGTATGCTTTTGCAGATATTTTTCTTTTGATCCACATAGGAACTTTCTTCAAGGTATGATCCAAAATATAGAATACCATTACCCAATATCTTTGACAGCTGAATGAGAAAAGTGCGAAAAAGTCTGGGAATTGGTCTTGCAAATGCATCAATGTATAAGACTTGATTTGCTTCCACTCTGTATATAGCATACACATAATGCTTTGGCTCACTCTGCAAATCGGATTCACTAACACTGGACTGGACATCATGTCCATCTATATTTACATACAAAATTATGCTGACGTCAAGCAAATCTTCTCCAAACGTCAGTTTTATCTGAGTAATAAATTCTGTCAAGTTTCCCTTCACTTCATCATAGTTAGCCACTAATGTACAGTTTCTCTTGGCATCTTTATTAAGCATGCTGCTAAAATGATTAAGAATCCCTTCAGTCAAGCAGGAATCAGGTAGCATAAGCGATAACAAGCTATTATATGATAACACTTTGTCATTTAACTTCAATATACTATTTGGTTTATGTTCATTTAGAAGAGTCCAAAACTGTTGTAGATTTTCCTTGTTTATTCTATTCGTGAGCATCACTGGAGCATGAATGTCAGACTGAGATAAAAATGTTCTTCCTTCTGCCATAATATCTTTAATCATTTTACACAGAATCAATTCTTTTATGCGCAAGATTCCACTGTAGTCATAATAATTAACATATCCATTCTCCCACTGTAATTTGACATAAGAATCTGGATCCATGTCTCTGACTATATCCTCAATCTGATGGTAAGTCGGCATAATTTGTGCTGAGTGTGGATCGTGTATAAAAGTAGGTTCAAGTCCATCAAGGTAGAAATGGAATTTCCCATCATTATTAGTAATACACATTTGCAAATCAGGATAACATTCCACTGAGCAAATAGCATTTGTAATATGATTCAGAGTTATACTGCTCAAAGTATATTTTTCAATACACTCTGGCAGTGGCTCTGCTCTATCCACCTGATTATGTTGCATATTGCTAATGACTGTTTTTCTCTCAGACGTTGTACTCCTGTGGATTTTTCGTAAAAACACTCTTCTTGTATTTATAGACATTTTCTTGCCTCTTTTCTTCGGTGCAAAGGTAAGGTCATTTCACTATGCTTTCAGGCCATTAATCAAACTGATGAAAAAATAGACCTCATGAAAATTTTACAATGCAGTTACTAGATAAAATCACCATTAGATATAAGAACTTGAATGCAACATAACCTAGTTTTTCTAAATTCACAAAAGAAATGCATAATCGTTTGAATTGATATTTTCACTGATCACTGCACATATCAACGTGAGCTTCTATTTGACACAATCAGTTATGAGAGTGTACACACAAACAGTCAAAGTAAACAGTTATAAATTTCGCTATTTCTTTATTTGTCTAATTAAAAATCAAGTTAAAAATGTTAGATACCAAAATCATAATGGCTTAGTTCTGTTTGCAAGGCGTAAAAGACACCTAAATTGGGCATGGTATCCTGCAAAAGAAATAATGTTCAGATTATAAATAATCACCATATTGTAGGCTAACTGTTAAGGTACACATCCTTACTGAAATGAAAAATTTCTAGAAAAACTCTGATACCATGTATAGTAAATAATTTGTGCATGAGCTCATATGATGCTCCTTGATATATAATACAATATATATGTATGTGAAAGGAATTTAAAATAGGAAATGGCCGCCAGTCTAACAACGATTGTGAAGACAGGTTCAAGCAATCCAGCACAGTTCTGTGATCCAATTAATTACTGATAAACGGTTAATAGAGGGAAAAAATTTTTACGCATGCTCATTAATCTTATCGGCCTAATACACATAATTAATTCCATCCTTACTGCATTACTGGCTTATTATCTACAGGTCACCAGCGCACGCAGGTAAGAACACACATTTCTAATGGGAGACAGCAGCAGGAAGAACTCAGTCAGAAAGTTGAAAAAAATTGACATCTCCAAAATAACTCATATACGACGATTTGTGCACACGAAAAAATCTCTTACAATATCGAAACTTACTTAAACACAATAAAATTGTCGAGGATGAGACAAATTTAATAGTAAAAAAAAAAAAAATTACCACTGAAAGCATATGACATTCTCTTTTGAGATTTTAATAAGCAAGATGGGATGTGAGGGGGCAAAACCCCTCCCCGTTAGAGTGAGATGAGCTTTTCTTATATGACACACCTGAATGATTAGGTAAGAACAAAATAGGTTTATAAACTTGTGTATTTTGTGGTCCCCACCATAAAAAAAAAATCCATATTTATGATGTTGGAAAAATGGATGAATTTATCTCAATAACAACCAGGAAAATGCTTAGATTCGTGTGAATCGAAACATGTAATATAGTTTTAAACTAAAAGAAACAACGTTCCGGTTTGCGTTCCGGTTTTACGTCACGGACTCCCTTATCAACCAAGGGCTAGGACGGTTGCCTTCTTGCGAAGGACTTGTTTTGGCAGATGTAATCCTTACGCTGAGTGCATGCCTTTGCTAACCTCAGACCGTGACGGGGCGCGAACCCTCGACCTGACGCCTCAAAGTCGGAGACGCTACCGACTGAGCCACGGCGACTACAAACTAAAAGAAACAACATTATACTAAAAGAAACAGCATTATACATAATTTGGCAAACCTCGAAAAATTTACCTTCTGCAATGTCGTACGCTACTTAAATTATATGTAAGAGAATAAAACAGTCCATTATATGTTTTACATATACATGTAGTACATGTATATAAAATATAAAATTATATCTCAGGACCCCGATGTATTAACTTAAGCACTGCCCTATACATAACGTCAGCACAATAAAAATAAAACAAAAAATTACTTCGTCCATAAAAGCACGTCACCAGTGGGGATACAACGTCAATTACATAATCGACCAATTATTCAATTACAGATTTGATGTCTCTGGAATCGTTGGATTTTTGATAGGTCACCAGACACCAGTAGTGCTGCACCTACGGAAGGGTCAAAGGTTCCTTGCTCATTTCTTTTGACCTACTGAAAGTAACTGAAGCATTGCCTTGGTTTATCGAGGCAGCCTAGGGGCGGATGACGGATTTTAAATACGTCATATAGTACAAAATACGTACAAAGTACAAACAAGTATTTTTTTTTTCTTTTTTCCTAGTGCTATAAGGGACAGACAACGTTCACGTTTCCGAGAAAAATAGACGTATTATTGCGTAAAAAAATGAAACCTATCGGGAGACGGGGAGCTACTAGCATAGAGATCTTCCCTGTAAGCACAAATAGGTAATTATACATTAGGTAATTACACACACACCAAGCCCTTATCGCTCGCAGACGAATTGTGTATCATGGTTATCATGACAACAGTCGACGTTTTCTATTATAGCGACTAAACGCACATCGTGCATTTTACTTTCTCAAATTATTAAATTTTATTGCTATATTCAAGCTGTTTTGTATATTATTTATGCATATTATTCTTACATCCAGTGTTAGATATCATAATAGGTGTAAGAAAAAGCTACTAGAATTTGCAATTCGAATAATAATTAACATTTTGAATTTTTTTTTCGATTCTCTTTTGCTCCAAATAGAAAAATCTCTTAGGAAATGATAACAATGGGTCTGCCTTTGTAACGGTCTCCTCCCACAGTGCTATTATTATTATTATTATTATTATTATCATTATTATTATTATTATTATTATTATTATTATTATTATTATTATTATTATTATTATTATGGCAGTCACCGTGGCTCAACCGCTAGCGTCCTCGACTTTGAGGCGTCAGGTCGAGGGTTCGCGCCCCGTCACGGTCTGAGGTTAGCAAGGGCATGCACTCAGGGTAAAGA
>JAXCGZ010021524.1:32500-42204 GCA_037179515.1 Halocaridina rubra
TTATATGGGGACCACGGTAGCCGAGTGGTCTGAATTCCTGTCTTCAGACTTCACTGACCTGCGATCGAGACCACCGTGGGGCGGTAGAAAGGGCATCCAGCTTTAATTCCCAAGTCACACATTGTCTGGTCTTCCCCCTTAAAGGGGACTAATAGTGACTTGAAGTATGCATACTTTCAGTTATTCAAGTGTGTGACTGAAATGGTGTAGAATTTCTTGATACTTCATTAGTCTAGTATTTCAGACAGGATTTTGTGCTGATATGAGGGCGGTGTTAGTTCGTTATGGATTTTATTTAAATGAATGGGATAGATTGGCTAATTTATCTGTCGTTAGTATTGTTTTAATTCTCTGATATCCTGGATTTTTTTTATTATTCTGTTCATACAGTTTACTATGATGGTCAAGATGGTGTTAAAATTTTCTAATCCTTTTACATAGAAAACCAACAGTATTCAAACAAGAATCTGACAAACCATAATTTGCTAATAGCAGCAAAATCTAATAAAGATTTAAATGTCTGGATTAAAGTGCTTCTGTGGTTATATTTCTGAAGTCCAAGGACTAAAAGGGTCTTAATCTTCTTTATTCTTAGCTTGCATTATCTAAATTAATAACTTTATAGGCCGCCAAAGACTAGGTCATATTTTGCTGTATTCTTCAGGGTTGCTGAAAGAAAAGTGAAACGCAAGTATTTTTTATTAGTTCTAGACTGTAAATGGCCCTGCAAATCATATAGTTTTTTTTTTTAACTTAAATGCGATCAGGTTCCAGTTTCCTCACAGAGGATGTGTATTAGAAACAGGTGTTTAATAAATGCTTTTATTTTTAGTTTGCCGCATTCATGCCAATAAAGTGTCATGTTTTCGTCTTGATATCTAAATAACTGTGGCATCAGTTGTTGGGTGATGAGGTATGGGACAGGAACATATGGAGAACACTGGCCAGAAACATCGACCCCACATAAAAGTGGGAAAAGATGTAGACGAAGAAGAAGTATAATGCAGTTTACTCAGATTAGTAATTAATTTTTAAGCAACTCAATTTTTAAATGCTTTGTACTGTCAGACTTTCAGTTATTTTAGTAACTCGAGGCTTATTAAATATATCTCTTTTGCTGCTGAAGAATGGCAACATAATTGGATAATCAAGAAAGTTTAAAACTTTAAGATATTTAACCTATTGTGACATATCCTGGCTATGCCTATCTTAAACCCCCGTTTATCCCTACCCAACTAAAATATGCCATGGCCACTTTTTTTTTTTATGTTATTACTGGTATTACTTCAATTTCGATATAAAAATAGTATTGTTTTCTGAATAATTTCTTGTTAAGGTATGGGGAATCCTCTAATTTACAGGGAAATATAATAATGTCAAGCTCAACATTATTAAAAAGAAAATTAATATTAGTAGCTACATTATTATCGTAATCAAATTTTTCTTATATTTTCATAGGTCAATTATCGGTGAAAATGTTAGTTTTTGATCATTGTAATGGAAAAACAAGACATATTGGAAACATATTCTCAAAGGTGTATTAATCCTCTTGTGCATTTTGATATAAAAGTACTGTAAAGTACTTTAGTATCGTCTGTGACACATGTCATCCCTGTCGTTCTTTAAGAGACATATCTGTCAACATCTCTTGCTATGACACCTTGCAGTTGATAGATATTTATTTTTAGTTCAGTATTATTTTAATCTTTATTTTCTTTAATCATCATGTAAAGAGGATTTCCCAGTTTTTCTTTTTGAGAGTAAAAGACCTTATAAGGTGGGTTAGACGTATGATTATTATTGTGTATGCATTGGGTACCTCCACAGTGTAACCAGTATAGAGCTTGATGCATGAGGTGATGGACCAGTGTTTGAGGCTGCTGCATGGCATGAGGAAGTTCATCCAGCCCTATTTCCCAAGCTTCAGTCTATCTGTTTCCACCCCCCAAATGGGGACTAATAGTAACACATAAAAAAAAAAAATATCCCCCTCAGTGATTTAAATTAAATTGTAAATCACATGTAAAATACTTAAGTGCCAAACAGGCAGAATGGAGAAGATGATAATTGAATAATATAAGTTTATCGAAGATGTCAACACTTTTACAGAAAAACAATAATGCTAAGATAAACCAGAGGATGTGAGTAACTGACAGAGTTACGCAATATATCTATAGAATAGTGTCTATCGCTGCTCTAAGTTTAGTGAGTTGTATCTTTTGCACACTGTATATTTAGATGAGATTATTCTCAATAATTTATGGAATATATTTAGACAACTTCTTTTGTACACTGTTTAGAACTCTGTGGCTCTATTGTACAATATAAGTTTAGATTAAGAGTCCACCTGTACACTGTGTTAAGATCCTGTCGCTTTTGTACACACTGTGTTTTGATAAGTCATAATACTCTGTTTTTAGTAATATTATTGAGAAGGCCCAAAGGTATTGGACTGGTTTCCATTCTCACCAAAAGCAATACTTGAATACAAATTTTTTTTGTTGAATTGAGGTGTTGCGTAAATATTAACTTTCAAATATGCAAAATAACCCCAGTATATTTGCTAGTTGAATAGCCCCATAAAGCACCTGTGGATTATGGGGTTATCCAGATAGGAAACTTATATTGTAATATAATTCACCATTTAGAGATGACCAAATGATGAAAATTACATTATGTAGGATTACATACCTCATCAGCCAATTCTTGTACAGAAGACTACCCTCGGTATTTTCACCAAAATGTTAACCGCATGAAACCCCCTGAAAAGATGACTTTGAAGGATAAGAATATATTATTGAATATTGTAACCCTTTTAAGCAGGTTCTAGTAAATATCAGTAATCCAAAATATTTCAATTATATAATAACTCCATGAAACATTGTATAAGGCAACTATGCAAAAGCCATGTGTAGATGACACCGAATGGTGAAAGAGATATTTTTTTTACATTTTATATTCTCATAACTTGAATCTTTTAGGGCTGAATAAATCTCAGTACTATTACTAAACTGAGCCCTATAAAACGTCCTGTAGTGTTTAAGCTTTTCATTACTTTGACTATTCATTCAACCTGTGATTTGTTTTTTCTTTTATCAGTCTCGTATTTCTGTCTTGTCCTTAAGCTGCAACTTCTTATATTTTTCCTTAGTGCCCTGGCATGATGAGGACAATATTCTTTGCCTGTCCTGGTGTCACAAAAATGAATATAAAAAAAGAAAAAGAGAAGTGTAAAGATGAATTTCATGGATCAAAATAATCTTAAAAGATAATGATTAAATTATAAGATTTATCATATGTAAATATTGATATATATTTGTAGAGCATTAAATGTTACATAATTCCTTAAATCTAATTGTACATCATCCTTCATCGACAAATACACTGGATAAATTTCACGATATCTTTTCAAGGTCACCTTTCGGAGCTCTGCTTCCTTATGTTACTTCTTCAAGGAGAGGAGAATTTTGAGACTGTAAGGAATGGTACTCCATATAGTGATATTATGAGACTAGACTAACATATAGATATAAGATTGAGGTAAAATGAGTATGAATATGAGAATAAGATTATGTTCGAGTGTGTTTCTATACAAAATGACCTAAACCAAATAGTAATTGAGAATTGTTCAGATCCATAAGATATTCTGTGCAAAACTACGACTTGTACTTCATCGGCAGTTCTTTCCAAGGTTAAATGGGGTTGATATATTTCATGTTGAGAACACGAATATTGTTTTGGTTTGTACTCAAGGTTCTTTTCTTGTACCAACAACTACTTCAAATAATCTCACGTGTTCGTTACACATCTCTTATTATCACTTTGCATATAGCAAGAAGCAACACTCCCCATCTCTTTTTCTCTTTGTTTTATGTTTTCTTGGTGCCCGGACCCGACGAAGGCAATTTTCTTTGCCCATTCCAATATTACACTCATAAAAAAAGGTATTATAGTTGGATACCCTAATCTGCTGTATTTTATGGGGATTGGAAACTGCGCCATTTTGAACAGGCTTACTCCTCCACTGGTTGTATTTTAACTTGCACAACAGTGTTAAATATCTGTGAAATTTTACAGAGGTATGCTTGAGGAACTCAGGAAGTCATCGCTGAATATTGAGATTTCACGTTAGGTTGACCTCAAGTTAAGTCTTTGTTTTATGTGTCACTGTTAGTCCCCATTATGGTGGTGGACACAGATTAAAGCTGGGGATTAAGGCTAGATGCCCTTCCTATTCCCCCAAGGTGGGCCACAGCTGTAAGCATTCTACTGACTTATGTTATCATGATCCCCCTGGAACTTAACTATCCATCAGTATTTTCCTTCGCTTACTAAGAATATTTTACATGCAGAGTATTTTACATATACAATTGCTCTTGATTCAGCGTTATCCTATACGTCTCACAAATTCTGTTTCTTTGTAAAGATGATGTCCTGTCACTATACAGGAAAAATTTACTTTATTTTTTTTTCTTGGAGTGATTTTAGACTATTATATATTTTTTTTCATATTTAATGGTTTTAAGATTGGATTCAATAAACCATATGTATTAATAAGCTGTGTGAGATATAATTATTGCCATTGTTGATATTATCATTTTGATTATGTTTACAGTATTATTATTATTATTATTATTATTATTATTATTATTATTATTGTTAATGCTAATTATTATATATTTTACTTGTTAATATTATTATTATTATTATTATCATCATCATTACAATTATTATTATAAGTAATAGTAGTAGTGCTAATTTTTGTTATTATTTTGTTTTAAAGGCCACAGTTTCCAAGTGGTAACTCTTGTGAGTTTAATTTGTCAGGTTGTGGGTATGATTCCCCCAATGTCTTAGGTTAGAAAGGGCATTCATTTAGGGGAATGGTCGTACCTGCCAAAATCGACAAAGTCCTTCGCATTTAGGCACTGTCCTAGCCCTTAATATAAAATGAAGTCTGTGACATAAAACCAGTCACATTATTTTAGTTTTCTATTTATTATTATTATTATTATTATTATTATTATTATTATTATTATTATTATTATTATTATTATTATTATTATTAGAGGGAGTATTGAAATACAGTATCTGCAATCCTATGCTGTATAGATTTTGTTGCTTGCCTGTTTGAATGTTAATAATGGGAAAAATGAATAGTAGTTATTCTCTTGAGTGCCTCATTTAATAATCAATTTGTCTAGTTTTAAGTACATAATTAATGTGAAATTCAGTGATAAGGTATGCAGAATATGGAGAAAAACTCTCCACTTTTCAAAACTTAGTATTTTACAACATAATGCTACATCCCCATGTAGCCATCAGGGTCCCTGCAGATGAACATATAAAAGGAGGCAGCTAGGGTTCATTATTTCCTGCCTTCTCGCTCCCCTTTCATCAGCTGCTCTGTAACACATCTCTTACTTTCCCTTCTCATCTGACAAGTCACAACACTTACCATCTCTGTTTCTCTTTACATTTTGTTTTCTTCATGCTCAGGCTCGATGAGAGCAGATTTATTTATTTACTTTTTTAGCCCGTCTTGATGTCGCAGTAAAAGAAAAATAAACTCATAGAATCTGGAATTCCGAATGCTTTTGCTGTCCTATTTCCTATCATCGGTATCATACCACTCAAGGAGTACAAATATAGAATTCTTTCTCGTCTACTGCCAGAGATGAAATTATAAAAATGTTTCTTTGCTTGGCATACATAGGTTTTACTGTGAGCAAATGTGTACAATTAGAAAAATTTAAATAAAGTTTTTATATGTACTGTATATTGTATATTTTTGTATGAATTGGGTTCGTTCTTCAGTTGTGGCCACTCTGCTAAGCCTGTCAATAAAGGGTGGATCAGATAAAGATTATGAACCCCCAGAACATTACGGTAATTAATGCCATAAATTATTGGGTTAGGTTTGTCATTAAAGTTAATGGTATTGGGGTTGCTGATCTTTACCTATATCGAAATGGCAGTATGTATAAAACAGAGTTATTATATTATTGCTTTTAAGATCATTGTGTTTTATATTGATATCATGAAGACATGTTGATATACTGATTTCTGAGCGAGTGGAATCTATAAATATGCAAATCGCCTCAAACATTCCTAGCAGTTGCATTCGTTTATCTCTAATCAGTTGCACCTGCCTTTCTCATACCCATAGATCTGAATCTGTCTCAGGGTGCCACACCCTACCATGACTCATCTCTTCAATAAAACAAATCACTCGAGAAGTTAGACTAAGCTATGTTCATAAGTGAAACATATAGGGGCATCTGTTTTGCTTGTGTGTGTGTGTGTGAATATAGGTATTTTCATATTTGTGATACGTTAGGTATTGCCTGTTACTCTTTTGAATTTCTTAATTCGTGATCTTATGTGTACGCGTTGTAATGTCATTGATGTAGTTAATCAATGTCGATGTTTTCGCCATATTACAATTATTGCACGCTTTCAACTGGGAAAAATTGTGAAATATGTTAGACTATTAGGACAAAGTCTTAAGGAGTTATTGAGGTATTTTGGTTTATATTTCATGTGTATGCATTGTCTCCTCCACCTCCCTTGCATAGTTTTGGCTTATGCTGAATGTGTGTGCTCAGACTAAGCCACCTTCCTTGTAATGGGGATTTCAGTCATATTTTATACATATCGTGTTATAGATAAACTACTGGTGAGTCATAATTTTAAGACTGGATAGATATATTTGACAGAACAAATAGAATGTACATGAAAATGAGGCCTATTTTGGATCTATTTGGCCTAGTTAAATGTGGTTAAGGCTGAAAGAGTGATTAGCTATTTATTTTCCTTTCTTCAGATATATATTTTACTAATGAATAAATGCGAGTCATGATTTTCTTCATCATAGTTTGAGACAACATGAACTCACTGATCATTCAGATATGGTGCATGACATCCTGAATAACTGTATATGTTAATTCTTTACTGAATCAGAGACATGCTTATCATCATGAACAACTTCTTAAAGAAGAGAGAGTTGTGTATTCAGACCTATTGCTACATTCTTATCTATAGTGATGCAGTTTAGTTTTTAAGCTTACATATACATAAAGTTAACTTTTGATAATATATTACTGGATAGGGGACAATAATAGATGAAAAGTTTTAAAGTTAAACATAGTTAATGTAGCTCCTTACAAGGTCAGAGTATGACTTCCTCAGTCATTTAAGGTAGCCCCCGGCGACTTCTGAGTTTGACTCCCTCAGGTCATTTAAGGTGACTCCTAGCAAGGTCTAAATTTTACTTCCTCAGGTCATATAAGGCAGCCCTTGGCAAGGGTTTGATTTCCTCAGGTTATATAATGTAGCTCCTAACTAGATCAGAATTTGACTCCCTTAGGTCATTCAAATCGCTTTTCTGCTCTGAAACCTTATGGAGATAAGGAGGAGAGAATAGTAACTCCTGACAGCTCAGCAGGCCCTATTGAGTACCCCAATAGTGGTGTGGGGTCAAGAGTGGCACAGTTATATAATAAGATTGATATAGCCTATCCCACTGCTCATATTTACAAAAGAAAAAAGTTTCATATTGATATTTTTCTAATGTGGACACAACTGAATTGAAAGTGGGGAATTAAGGCTGGATGCCCTTCCTGTTGCCTCACTGTGGGGTCGAACGTGGGTCCATCCTTTCCTGAGTTGAGCACTCTACTGGTTACGCCACACTGTTCCTTTGCTCATTGAATGTTAACAACTTATAATATTATGTATGGTCAAAGTAAAGCAATAATTCAGTGAGATGGTCCTATACATGTTCATATGAGGTATCTGTTTCACATTAGGCTTTTGGAGTATAGTGTTTTGTTTCAGATTCAGAAGTTTATAGCCAGTTTTGGCAATCCTTTATCCCTAAGGAGCTACGAGGAGTGACTGAGTTGTGTCTTGACTTCTTTGGCTATGCTACCACCCTTACAAGAGGGACTGGAGCCATTTTACATAGATGAAAAAATCCTGTGTTATGTACTGTTCATTTTTGTGGAAACTGCTTGAATTCAGTAATAAGATTCTTGCAATTTTTTTTAAATATATTTTTTATGTAAATGGATCCCTTTTCCTCAATAATGATTCTTTAGTGTAATTTGTTGAGTATCCACTAGTGGTACCATTGCATTGTGGCATATCTAAATAGCCTTATGGATTGTATGTTGTTTTTGTTTATTGGAAAATTTAATATTGTCTGTAATCACTGGGATTTTTTTTATTATCCTTGTGTATTATTTAAAAAACTGAGGCATGGTTCTGAAATGTATCATGGATAATTTGCTGTTATTCGTTATATGCATTAGGGTTCTCAAACCCGTATACCCCAGTGGGCCACATATTATCAGAACACTGTATACAGTACACAGGCTAGATATTTATGAGCAGGTTGAGGCATTTATTAAGGGGAGTAATATAATAATAACAACAGCGATCCTGTTTTACATCACGGACTCCCTTTTCGACTAAGAGCTAGGATATTGCCTTCTCTTGAAGAACTTGGATTTTGGCAAGTTCAACCCGTTAGACTGAGTGAATACCCTTTCTAACCACAGTCCATGGCGGGTCTCGAACCAACGACCTGACGAATCAAAGTTGCATGCAGTAATAATGAAAAATATTTGTGAATTTACCCTACACTCGTGCTTGCATGTTACGTAAATTTTTACTGTTAGAGATATGGAAGTATGATATTTCTTTATCAGGAAGTATTATCCCTTGGTCATTACCACCCTATAATAGCATGGTAATGGGAGAAAGCCAGAGGTTTGGGAAGCTCTCTCTCTCTCTCTCTCTCTCTCTCTCTCTCTCTCTCTCTCTCTCTCTCTCTCTCACTCTCTCTCTCTCTCTCTACTCCTCTCTCTCTCTCTCTCTCTCTCTCTCGCCTCTCTCTCATCTCTCTCTCTCTCTTCTCTCTCTCTCTCTCTCTCTTCTCTCTCTCTCTCTCTCTCTCTCTCTCTCTCTCTTCTCTCTCTCTCTCTCTCTCTCTCTCTCTCTCTCTCTCTCTCTCTCTCTCTCTCTCTCTCTCTCTCTCTCTCTCTCTCTCTCTCTCTCTCTCTCTCTCTCTCTCTCTCTCCTCTCTCTCTCTCTCTCTCTCTCTCTCTCTCTCTCTCTCTCTCTCCTCTCTCTCTCTCTCTCTCTCTCTCTCTCTTTTTTTTTTTTTTTAGTGGTGAGGCTTGAAATATGGGAATAATAAAGACTTTATTTCAAACAGCTCAAAAGCACGAGTAGTAGTCGCGAAAATTACAAGAAGAGGAACTTAAAATTAAGAGATTTATGGCTGATAAGCAAATTTATCTTTTTATCTGTGATGACGTTAATAGATTGTGTGGCTGTTTGCATATTGCTAGCTTTACTACACTTTATCTTTGAGAGTATTATTTAATCCCAATCAGGAAATGTCGGCTAATATACTGGCTCAAGTGTTCGCTTGTGTATCCATCTTTAATAGTCCATTTTGTCTTTGGTATAGTTTGATATTTCCTGGCATATTGAGTTTAAGAAGTGAGAGGAAAATGTTTTAATGGGTTGATCAGATGTTCTTTATCCATGAAATGAAGGGTGTTGCAGCTTCTGTAGATGGGAAACTTGAAAAATCATTGATTCCAAAATGTAATATTAAGCCATATATTAGACTGTTTTATAAAGAGTGATTCTGCATTCAGAAGCTATAGCGGTGGAGCCAAAGAAGATTT
>JAXCGZ010021525.1:0-7500 GCA_037179515.1 Halocaridina rubra
GATACGGCTCTGAACTATAGACCAGTTTCCTTGACCAGCATAGTTTGCAAACTTATGGAGAAACTACTAAGGAAACATATCTCTCTTCACTTGGAATCCTTCAACTTTTTGTCAGTGAGGCAACATGGCTTCAGAGAAGGTAGATCAACAGTAACAAACTTATTAGAATTTTATGATGAGGTAAGTCAAATCTTACAGGAAAGAGAGGGCTGGGCAGATTGCATATTCCTAGACTTCCAGAAAGCGTTTGACACTGTTCCACATGGGAGACTTATTAGGAAGCTGCAAGCAATGGCTAGAATAGGTGGAAATGTTTTGGAATGGATAAAAACTTACTTAGAAAGAAGGGAACAGAGGGTTAGAGTAAGACACTCAGTGTCTGAATGGAGAAGAGTTAGTAGTGGAGTTCCACAGGGTTCAGTTTTAGGGCCACTTTTGTTCCTTGTATATGTAAATGACCTACCAGAGTCTGTAAATTCATTCATGAATATGTTAGCAGATGATGCAAAGATTGTGAAGAAAGTAAAAAAACGAGAACAATGGTAGAGAACTTCAGGAGGATCTAAATAATCTGCATGAGTGGTCAGAGAAGTGGCTAAGGAAATTCAATACTTCAAAATGTAAGGTAATGAGAATGGGTGCAAGTGCAAGAAGGCCCAAGCTTGACTACTCGGTGGCTGGAGTACAACTTCAAGAGACAGAAAATGAGAGGGATCTAGGAGTAAACATACTGGCAGATTTGTCTCCAGAAATACATATAAATGGCATAGTAAGGGCAGCATATGCATTCTTATCAAATGTAAGGGTAGCCTTCAGGCACATGGACAAGGAAATGTTCAGAAATATATATGTAACCTATGTGAGGCCAAAACTCGAATATGCAGCCCCCTTTTGGAATCCGCACTTGAAAAAGCACATAGCTAAGCTTGAAAAAGTTCAAAGACATGCCACGAAACTGGTGCCAGAAATACTCAATCTCAGTTATGATGAGAGGCTGAGGGAATTAGACTTACCATCACTTGAAGCTAGAAGAATGAGGGGGGATATGGTGACAGTCTTTAAATTCCTTCATGGTTATGATAGAGTGGATAGGGATCGATATTTTGATATGGCTGGCTCTAGAACTAGAGGTCATAGTTTGAAGCTTGGTAAGAAAAATTCTTTGCAGGATGTAAGGAAATACTTTTTCAGTGTAAGAGTAGTTGATAATTGGAATTGGCTAAGCGAGGAGGTAGTTAATGCTATCTCAATCCATAGTTTTAAGGACATGTATGATAAGTATCACTAAGTATAAAATGGAACCGATCAGGAGACGGGAAGATACGAGCTTTGGGCTCTTTCCCGTAAACACAATTAGGTAATCACAATTAGGTAATCACATACATAACTAGATTTGCCGATGACTTGGCTCCTGTGCTTTGCCGTTTTTTTCGCCCCTTTCTCTCAACAAGTATTATTCCTTCATATAAGAAAGCAATCATATATATATATATATAATATATATATATATATATATATATATATATATATATATATATATATATATATATATATATATATATATATATATATATATATATATATATATATATATATATATATATATATATATATATATATATATATATATATATATATATATATATATATATATATATATATATATATATATATATATATATATATATATATATATATATATATATATATATATATATATATATATATATATATATATATATATATATATATATATATATATATATATATATATATATATATATATATATATATATATATATATATATATATATATATATATATATATATATATATATATATATATATATATATATATATATATATATATATATATATATATATATATATATATATGATAATAACTAATACAGTGGAAAGTATACCTTATTGTGACGTAGTTCCCTGGCCAATTGCAGATCACGAGCTCAACATTGCTATGGTAAACATAAACAAGCCCAAAAGGAAGCCTCTCTTCAAGACATTCCGGTGTCTAAGAAATTACTCCCCTGATAACTTTTTTGAAGCATTAATCAACAACACAAATGTGCTTAATAGTATTATAAACACAGATAACGTCGATTGGCAGGTTGAGATTTTAACAAAAGTCTTCCGTGAATGCTTAGATAGTTGTGCAGCCACTGTAACAAGAAAAATAGCCCACCCCTCGGCCCCCTGGCTAACTAATGACATCAAAGAGGCAAAGCAAATCAGAAATCAAATACCAAAAAGAGCTATAAATGAATAGATATGATATGACTCTCCGAGAGCGTTATAAAGCCGAAAAGAAACGTGTCAGATCTCTCATCAATGTAAGTGAAAAAAACTTTTACAAAAAGCAATTTATTGACTCTAGACATGATACAGCAGCAACATGGAAAGTGATAAAAAGCATGATAGCAAATGAAAAGACTACCTCAGAAAGTTATGAAAATATTACAGAATATAGAGACAAAGCGGAAAACTTTGATAACTATTTTGCTAACCTTGGCAAAAATACATATAAGAAAACACAAGAAAACATCAACTCAGTGAATATAAGTAATTACTTAAAAGTCAATTCTTCCAACGTAAGCACAAGAGAGTGCTTCCAGACAAATGCTATCGATTGTGCTACCCTAATTCTTACCATAAAAAGCCTAAGAAATTCTGGGTCTTTTGGTCCAGATGGTATACCATTTCAAATCATCAAAGATGCTCTACCCATGATTGTATCTTATATTCTATTATGAACACTGCCATTGTTACTAAAAAGTTTCCTGACTCTTGGAAAAAAAATCACATATAATACCTCTGCATAAAAAGGGGGACAGAGAAGACGTGACAAACTATCGTCCCATTTCCCTGCTACCCATTTTCTCTAAAATATTAGAAAAAATAGTTGCATGCCAACTTATGTCATATTTAGAGTCAAATAGACTATTAGCTATTAACCAACATGGTTTCAGACCGAAACTCTCTACGGAAACTGCACTGCTCAAAGTTACGAATAGTATATATAAAAATATAGATATGAAAAAAAAAATCTCTCTGCTTGTATTATTAGACTTATCAAAAGCCTTCGACAGTGCAAACCATGAAATTCTTATAAGTAACTAACCTGAATATTGATCCGAGCTGGTGTAGAGAGTATCTATCTAATCGCAAACAGTCAATACGTCTTAACAACATTATCTCTATGCCAAAAAATTTATCATTTGGTGTTCCACAGGAATCAGTACTTGGTCCTATCCTCAACTCCATTTACGTAAATGATCTATCTTCTTTCATATCTGACTGTCTATTCGCACAATATGCAGATGACACTAAACTACTCCTTCGTGGCGTAATTAACAATCTCCCAGAGCTAGCCTTAAGAGCAGAAAACACTCTGTCAAAAATTAAAACCAATTTTCAAGAAATTGGGCGGTTAATTAATGAAAGTAAAACACAATGCATGTTTACTGGTTCAAGGTTCCATATAGCACAAATTCCAAAAAACACAACAATTATTTTTTGCGGCAGTATCATAACACCTAGCAAAACAGTCAATAACCTAGGAATTCACTTTGATAACATTTTGTTTGATTCCCACATAGATAAAGTGTGCATAAAAGGTTACAGGAACATTAATGTACTTATCACGTATAAAAGGCAATTATGAGACTACCACTCGAATAACTGTTGTTGAATCTCTATCCCTAAGTCACATTAATTACTGCACAACTGTTTGGGGAGCTACCACTAAGACTCAGATAAACAGAATACAAAAGCTTATTAATTTTGCAGCTCGAGTTGCCTGGGAGGAATAAGAAAATATGACCACATCACACCAGCTCTCAAAAAACAAAGATGGCTGCGGGCAGAAAACAAGGTCACTTATGCTATTTATGCTTTTGTATACAAAATTTTGGACCATCAATATCCTAGCTGGCTAATTGATTTAAAAACAGTCAGGGATATAAGGGGAACAAACACAAGACAGAGCAGTGAGCTCTTTATTCAGAGAACAAACACAGAAGCAGGTTCAAAGATGATCACTATTAAAGGGCCAACACTCTGGAACAATATTCCAGAGCACCTTAAAAATGCATCCTCCTTCACAGCTTTCAAAGGCAAACTATATAGTTTTCTTTATAGTTTTCTTTTGGACAAATAGTTGCCGCTCACACATAATTAAACTTAATGATTTAGTGCAATTTTCCCTTAACACTACCCTCTCTATATGTAAACTGATATCGACTTCTCTGTTCTTTAAGTTCAGAACAAATTATTCTCATTGTAAGGAAAACAAATATGGTGATGATGCCAATAATAACGATACTGTATCGAGTGTTATTATTACTACTTTATTATTAAAATTATTGTTAAAATTTTTATTACAGCAGTATTATTTTCTAGCAGAGCTACATTTATTTTAACTGTATGTATTACCCTCTCACTTTTTAGTTCAATTACATACCTATTTATAAGTTACTTTTACTTTTAGATGAATAACCATTGTACAACAATGGAAATAAATGTTTGTTTGTTTGTTTGTTTGCTCTCTCTCATGACTTGTTAATTTATTACTGTGTTATTCCAACATGAGAATATATATATATATATATATATATATATATATATATATATATATATATATATATATATATATATATATATATATATATATATATATATATATATATATATATATATACGTATATATATATATATATATATATATATATATATATATATATATATATATATATATATATATATATATATATATATATATATATATATATATATATATATATATATATATATATATATATGTATATGTATATATGTATGTATATATATATATATATATATATATATATATATATATATATATATATATATATATATATATATATATATATTATATATATATATATATATATATATATATATATATATGTGTGTGTGTGTGTGTGTGTGTGTGTGTGTGTGTGTGTGTGTGTAAACTTGTAGGCTGCATGATTAGAAATCTGCATATTCTTGATATTACAAAGATTTATAATATAAGATATATTAGTGCAAAATATTCTAGCATACTAGATGTTTGAAAGTTAACATTTGTAATTACATTTTACCTTTTAGTTGGTTCAACGCTGTTAGCAAAATTATCATGTACATTATTAATGTTTGCTATTTAATCAAAATCTACTGAAAGAAGCTCACAATGCACATGATCGTTTTAGATCTCAAATGAGTCACTTGATATTTAATAGCGTTTGATTACGTTGATTGCTAAATGAGGATTCTCTTTTTAAGAGTTTGACACCGATACGTAAAAAGAAAATTGTCGTCATCGGGTCGGGCACCATTAAAACACTGAGAAAAAAAAAAGAGTATCAGCTTAAGGACAACTTGAATATCAGTGAATGAAAAACAGCATGAAAAAGACAGGTTGAAGGAATAGTCAATGTCATGAAGACCTAGAAGTATGGTTGCATTAATCCCTGAGATGATGATAGACCAGGTTTCTGAAGGAAGAAAAGTAAAAACAGTTAAGAAAAAACATAGCACACATGCATACATACATACATACATACATACATACATACATACATACATACATACATACATACATACATACATACTACATACATACATACATACATACATACATACATACATACATACATACATACATACATACATACATACGTACATACATACATACATACATACATACATACATACATACATATATGCATACATACATACATACATACATACATACATACATACATACATACATACATACATACATACATACATACATACATACATACATACATACATACATACATACATACATACATACATACATACATACATACATACATACATACATACATACATACATACATACATACATACATACATACATACATACATACATACATAAGAAAAAAAACTGCCAATGGAATGACAAATCCACGAGCTACAATTCTCGACACATTACCCGTGCGGCGATTCTTGTGTTACACTTTTGCCAGTGGGTTTGGGGATGCAACTTGCCAATGCATCAAAGCAGCGGAGGAAGTAATACCGACGAAAAAGAGAAAGAGATCATACTTTCCAGTGAAGTGGAAGGAAATCGGAATTAGGAATAAAATTAAAATCGTTGATGAGTCAACCCTGTCAATAAGAAAAGTGTTCCTCGAATTTGAGAGCAGTATTTCAAGCAGGAACGGATAAACTCTTTATAGATTTTTATATCTGAGAAGAGAAAAATAATAATCATAAAGCTGTCATAAAAATCCCAATATCATAAACGCGATTTTAGCCATATGAATTATGTGACTATATTTTTAACACTTACATAAGAATTAGGAGGATAAATTTCGTTGATATCAAAGACAATAGGGAATCAGGATAAGAATATAAAGATATAATCAATAAGTTGGTCTTGGAGGCGTTAAAATTTACTAAATTTTGCTTGCACCACTCAGATACTCTCTGTAAATAGGACTTCGGAATTGAAAAAAGAAAGATACAAAAATAACTTCGAGCAGCAGACGAAGGTCGAGATAGAAGACAGAGGCAACATGAAGGGTAGAATGATTGACAAAGGCGTGAGAGGAGGTGTGACATGCTAACTCCTTCTATGGCCTGGTGGAATTGGTTACTTCACCAGAAGAACGCTCTATGAAATCTTTCTAAAACACAGGAAAGAACATTTCAAGAGAGATTCACGCATAGTCTGAAAATCTAGTGGTTATCAGACACATCAACAATTGCTTGAAGAACGCTCCCTGTGGAAGGAGGAATATATTCTGAAACATTTAAAAAAAAAAAAGTATTTAGAGAAATTAGAATTCTATGACGCAACTCATATGGGGTTTGAAGCATACTTCGAATCTCATTTATAAGGTCAAAAATAAGGGTTATAAGAATATTCACTAGAATAAAAGAGACAGGAAGCAAAGTCACTTCCATTTTCTTTCTCGAACTAAAGAAGGAAAAATAAGGAAAGATAACTGATAGCTATCTTGAAAAAGCAATATATAGAAAGCAATAATCGTAAAAGCGGTAATTAAGATTTATTGTTAAAAAACCCACGGACAAACCACTCAAACGTTAATATCGCTTTGTATTTTCATTCCCCTCTCAAGAATTTGCTTGTTTTTGTGAATGTCCCTTTCTTCAAAACTCAAAGTCCCTCATTATTTCCTAAAACTCTTGGGAAAATGTGAAAGGTGCTGAAGTACAGCTTTACTCTCCCCCCAAAAAATTTTGCCTTTATGTAGCAATAAATACGATTAAATTGCTTGAATGTCAATATATCTTAGCAATGCAGATACTTTTACTGCATTGTAAAATTATTTTTGGAATGACATATACCTCCTACTGTTGCAATATTGATTCGCATAATATGAAGGTATGCTCAATGCGTTTGGCGAATCACTAGGCAATGCCTCCCCTCTTTCCATCTTATCATCA
>JAXCGZ010021525.1:17500-25000 GCA_037179515.1 Halocaridina rubra
AAAACGAAGAGGTTGTTGGGTGTGAATATGTTGCAAGAGGAAAAGGAGGTATGAAAAAATGACGTCAACAAATATTTCTGTCAGGTGTATTAGAGAGATTTCGCCAATCGCATTGCATGAGATAAAATATCACCCTCTGATATGCATAAAGATATCAGCATAGAGGGTTTCAATATCACTTTGAGTTTCTAATTTCTGAGGAGTTACTTTTTCCTATGGAGTTTGACAATGGGTGAGAAAAAAAATTGCCCTCATCAGGCCTAGACATCAAGAACACATCATAAAAAAATGGTACTTTAAGGACGAGGCACCTGTAAAATAATGATAAACAATAAAAAAAAATACATGATATAAGAATATTCAAAGTCAAAAAGACCTAGAAATATGGTAGGATAAGTCCGTGAAATGACGATAACTCAGCTTTTTGCAAGAAGAAAGAGAGCTCTAGTCTGGAAGTCGAGGGAAACAAGCAGTAAAAGCACCGACCAATATGCAAGCTACAAATCTCCACACAGGACCTATTTGGCGAGACCGCATGGCGTGTGTTATATGGCCTCATCATAGAAGGAGAGATGCAACTAGGAAACTCATCAGATCCGATGAAAAGAGAAAGAGATGAAACCCTCAGGCGAACAGAAAAAGAAATTAGAGTAGAGATTAGAAGAAAGAAAAAGATCACTGATACGTCTGATGGCCTTAACTTTAACCCTATTAAGGAGATAAGTGTAAGAAGAAACACCCTAAATGTGAGAGCATTATTGTAAACAGGGACGGATAATACCTTTATAGTTTTTAGTAACTGAAATGAAAACAAAAAGTGATGACATATTTTTAATATAATTATAACAAATGTTCTAAGTCCTAAAACCTTTATTAAATAAGATTCATAACCAGTAAATATAAATACCTGTAATTTGCCGATTAAGCTTCAATAACATTTCTAAACTTCGGTGCCTTGAAAATGTTATGCGATTTCACTGGAAAGCCTGAAAAGGGGTAGGAAATAGCCCATAAACAGAATGTAGTCCTTGGGTACGTGACCATTGTAGGCATTGTTCTCTAGTACAATGGAGTGGAAAACTCTCAGAATATTACAATCTGCAATCAAAGCTCATGAACCTTACAATATCAACAAATGCCGAGTATGCAGTCATAGTTAGATAGTTTGCATCCAGTTTTATATGCATTTCCATAATTGAAGTGAGTAATAAAAGAAACAGAGAGAGAGAGAGGAAGGAGAGAGAGAGAGAGAGAGAGAGAGGAGAGAGAGAGAGAGAGAGAGAGAGAGAGAGAGAGAGAGAGAGAGAGAGAGAGAGAGATAGAGAGAGCATGATGGATATCCGTTCATTAGAGATATTCCACGCTTTTTGAACCAGACACATCCTATTTCAAGTGTTGATTTCTTTTTGTTTTCTTTTTTCATTGAATAAAATTAAGAACATTGATGTCGATAGCAATTTAGTATTTAAAATATGGTTAAAACACAAAAAACATTACAAGTGAAGAGAAATGTTAAATCATAGTTTCTCCAATGTTTTGCAACCTGCTCTGGTTAATGAAGAGGGTGTATAGTTTAGAGTATTGTCTCTCCATTCATTTATGAATATAGGTGCCATTCTCACTAGTTTTCATCCTCTTTAGTTGCTCCAGCATTGCAATTACTATTTACTTTTCATATATGATAAAATTTACTATAGATAACGGTGCACCACATTTCATAAGTACAAAAAGGGTTTTAGCAACGGATCCCATCACTGATTGACCATATAATAACACGATGCTTCACATGTTTCTGTAGTTGAAGTGAGGATGTTCTCTAGTACTGGTTTTGCTCTCTCGTTTTTTAAATATGGAGGACGGGAAGAGTATTCTCAACTGTAAATACTGACCAACACTCTTGTTCCTTTCTTATGGTTCTACTTGTCTGTCTCACTTTACAATATAATATATATATATATATATATATATATATATATATATATATATATATATATATATATATATATATATATATATATATATATATATATATATATATATATATATATATATATATATATATATATATATATATGTGTGTATATATATATACATATATATATATATATAATATATATATATATATATATATATATATAATATATATACATATATATATATATATATATATATATATAATATATATATATATATATATATATATATAATATATATATATATATATATATATATATATATATATATATATATATATATATATATATATATATATATATATATATATATATATATATATATATATATATATATATATATATATATATATATATATATATATATATATAATATATATATATATATATAATATATATATATATATATATATATATATATTTATATATATATATAATATAATATATATATATATATATATATATATATATATATATATATATATATATATATACATGCGTGTGTGTGCTTGCATTTGTGTGTGTGTGTATGTGTGTGTGATTACCTAATTGTGATTGCGTAATTGTGCTCAAGGGAAAGAGCCCAAAGCTCGTATTTTCCCGTCTCATGATCGGTTCCATTTTGTACTTAGTGATACTTATCATACCTGTCCTTAAAACTATGGATTGAGAAATGAGAGTAGAGCGAATTAAAATTATCAACTACTCTTAAACGAAAAAAGTACTTCCTTACATTATGCAAAGAAGTTTTCTTACGAAGCTTCAAACTATGACCTCTAGTTTTAGAGCCAGCCATATCAAAATATCGATCCCTATCCTCTCTATCATAGCCATGAAGGAATTTAAAGACTGTCACCATATCCCCCCTTCACTCTTCTAGCTTCGAGTGATGGTAAGTCTAATTCCCTCAGCCTCTCATCATAACTGAGATTGCGTATTTCTGGCACCAGTTTCGTGGCATGTCTTTGAACTTTTTCAAGCTTAGCTATGTGCTTTTTCAAGTGCGTATTCCAAAAGGGGGCTGCATATTCGAGTTTTGGCCTCACATAGGGTACATAAATATTTCTGAACATTTCCTTGTCCATGTGCCTGAAGGCTACCCTTACATATGCTAAGAAAGCATATGCTGCCCTTACTATGCCATTTATATGCATTTCTGGAGACAAATCTGCGAGTATGTTTACTCCTAGATCTCTCTCATTCTCTGTCTCTTGAAATTGTACTCCTGCCACCGAGTAGTCAAGCTTGGGCTTTCTTGCACGTGTACCCATTCTCATTACCTTACGTTTGAAGTGCTGAATTTCATTTGCCGCTTTTCTGACCACTCGTGTTGAGTATATAGATCTTCCTGAAGTTCTCTACCATTGTTCTCGTTTCTTACTTTCTTCACAATCTCTGCATAATCTGCAAACATATTCACGTATTAATTTACAAACTCAGGTAGGTCATTTATATTTACAAGGAACAAAAGTTGTCCTAAAACTGAACCCTGTGGAACTCCACTCCTAACTCTTCTCCATTCAGACACTGAGTGTCTTACTCTAACCCTCTGTTCCCTTCCTTCTAAGAAAGTTTTATCCATTCAAAGACATTTCCACCTATTCTAATCATTGCTTGCAGTTTTTTAATAAATCTCCTATGTGGGACACTGTCAAATGCTTTCTGGAAGTCTAGGAATATGCAATCTGCCCAGCCCTCTCTTTCCTGTAAGATTCGGCTTACCTCATCATAAAATTCTAATAAGTTTGTTTCTGTTGATCTACCTTCTCTGAAGCCATGTTGTCTCACTGACAAAAAGTTGAAGGATTCCAAGTGAAGAGAGATATGTTTCCTTAGTAGTTTCTCCATAACTTTACAAGCTTTGCTGGTCATTGAAACTGATCTATAGTTTAGACAGTATCCCTCCTTCCCTTTTTGAAGATAGGTATCACGTTTGCTTGTTTCCAGTATCTTGGAATCTCCCCTGACTCCAGTGACTTTTTAAATATGATACTTAGTGCCAATGATATTGAGTTTGCGCATTTTTTGAGTACATGAGGGGATATATCATCAGGACCTGATAATATATCAGCCACAGCGCTTTGCATAGCTCTGTGGCTGAAAGAATGAGGTTCTCTAATATTGGCCCTTGAGATTCTATCTGTGCAATCTGAGGGGGTGGGGCATTTCCTAATGTAAATACTGACTGAAACTCCTTGTTCAATTCTTTGCAGATCTATTCATCTGTGTCAGTGATGCTTCCATCCGCTCTCTTAAGCCTTAAAACCTTTTTCTTTTACCTTAAGTTTTCCTCTGATAGAGCTGTGGAAAAGCTTGGGATTTTCTTTATAGCCTTCCTGGTGATGTCCCTCTCATAGTCTCTCTCTGCCTGTGTGTGTGTGTGCGTGTGTGTGTGTGTGTGCGTGTGTGTGTGTGTGTGTGTGTTTGTGTGTGTGTGTGTGTGTGTGTGCGTGTGTGTGCGTGTGTGTGCTTGTGAAGCATATTCTACCTCTGTTAATTTGCCAGAACAATTATACCTTTTCACCTCTTAATCCTTTTACAGCCTTTGTCTCTCCTCTACTGACAATCGTTATTGAACTAGGTTATTTTGACAGTAGTAATATGTCTATTGACTGATGGCATGCAATACTTTAATCAGGTATTGCATACTTTAAGATAGATATTGCATCTTGTCCACCCATACTCCTCACAAATTATTTCGTTCATATCCTATGCAAATTTCTTGTTAATAATGGTCTCCCAGTCAGTACCTGTAAAATGATCATTAATTTGTCTTGTAATTTCCTTTTGGAGAAGTTCTCTCTAATTTCTTCACAGTCCCTCCACTCTCATTCGGAATATCCTCAGTGGTGTGATCCATTCAACAAAAAACAGGACTCACTTCTTTTTGCTAGGTTATTCATATTGAAATTTATCGATATAAAATTCAGTAAGAGCCACCAAACAGAAAAAGTGACTATGGAGGAGAAAAAGATCAGAATTAATGACACTTGGGGAACGGTTAAAGAAGTGGACGTTTCAAAACAGTGCAAGTAAAAATATTGCATTGGTTCGGTCATGTGATGCAAGCAGAAGGAAACCATGTGTGTAGGAGAGTTATGGAAATGGAGGTGGATGAAGGAGAGGAGTAAAATGGTCGATGATCTGTTGGAAGAAATATGAGGAAATGATATGCGGAATAAGGGGCTAAGGGAACAGGATATGCGAAACAGGAAAAGATGTGATAAAGGAAGCAAGAATCAGTGAACCCATAATGACACAGAAGTATAAAAGTGGATTTTATCGATATCCATAACCTTTAAGTGATACCAGATCAAGAAGTGATGGTACATATTCTCTGCTAGCGCTTGTTGGTTCCAACACATGTCGATGCAAAAAAGTTGTCTGCACTCTGATCTTGGAATCTTGCCTCAAAAATACTCTTCACTGTGTGGATAAAGCTATTTCACTCATGCTGTAAATAAATTAATTATCCCATATTTAGCACAAGGAGAAAAAAAGCAGAAAAGGCAATTTCCTAAGGAAAAGACAAATAAGAGAATTGATGAAAATAAGAAAATGGGCAAGCTGAAAGAATAGTAAATTATTGAAGACAAATAAATATGGCAGGATTAAGCCCTTAGCTGACAATAGATCAGATATTTGAAGGAAGAAAGATCATAAGAGTCAGAGAAGACAGAGGGAGGAAGAGAGTTTCTGAGTCTGTAAGTGGAAGGAAACAAACAATTTCTTGGCTAACAAATCCGTGAGCTACATATCTCTTTACAGTACCTAATTGTCGAAGCAACATAGTGTGGGTTACGTGGCCTCAATCTGAGGATGGGATGAAGTTCATCAACTCGTCAGAGCAGAGACGGAAATAGTAAAAATATAAAATAGAGATGATACCTTTAGGTGAAGAAAAAGAGAATAAAGTTTGAAAGTAAAACCATAATCGTTAATATGTCTTATGACCTAATATTCAGACCTAACAAGGCGATTAGTATAAAGAAAAGCACCTCAGCTGTAAGAGCAGTATTCTAAGCATTATTGATCAGGCCTATATATATTTTGGATAGTTGGGAAGAAAAAAGACATTTTGATAATGAAGCAGAACACCCAATTTCTTTGGCGCAGTTTTAGAAAATAGAATTATGTGATTGCTCAAAAACAATTCAGAAGCTATTTGAATGCATAATATGTATATAGTATCTAGAGGATAAATTTCGTTGTTATCAAACACAATAGAATTGTTTGGAGGTGAAGAAAATAATGAAATAACCGAAACTGTGTCTTGGACGCATTAACTACTAAATTTTGGGTGCTCCA
This sequence comes from Halocaridina rubra, assembly GCA_037179515.1. Classification (NCBI taxonomy): domain Eukaryota; kingdom Metazoa; phylum Arthropoda; class Malacostraca; order Decapoda; family Atyidae; genus Halocaridina; species Halocaridina rubra. The sequence continues at coordinate 23,782 of JAXCGZ010021525.1, forward strand.
TCATGAACTCTCATTACATCGTAGTTGAGATTTAAAAGCACAGCGATACGAGAGTGATTTCTAATAGCAGGTGAAGGATGTGAAAACAAGGCAGAGGAAACATGAGGGGCTGAATCGTAGGCAAAGGTGTGGGGAAATTAAGAGGATGGGGACTGGAGAAGATCACTGATGAAGAGAAGGAACAAATTAGGTGAAAGAAAAGAACACTATGAAAACAACTGGTAACTAGGAATAAATTAGATGTTGTGCCGTCTGCAGCCACAGATATAAAAAAAAAAGCGGAAAATCAGAGAACACAAATAAGAATTTAAGCCATAATCAGGAAATTTGGGCAACAGAGACTTGTGCCACACTGTGTCAAAAAAACCTTAGAGATATCAAGGGCGACGACAAAGAATTCACCATAGTTCTTCAAGGAAGATGACTATGTATGAGTGAGATAGGACAGGATGTCAGCAGTGGATCTAGAATTGTGGAAGCGGTATTGGTGATGAAAAAGAAGCGACTTGGATTCAAGAAGTTTCAAGAGATGGGAGCAAAGTTTTGAATACTCTAGTGATAAAAGAGTTTGGGCCAATTGTCCGGTAATTGAAAGTAATAGAATGGGAACTCTTCTTAGGAAGAGGATGAATTAGAGCAAGCTTCCAAGATGAAGGATAGATACTGGTTGGGAAACAGATTTTATCATAGAAAGCGCATCATGCCTTTTAAAACTGCAAAATCATCTTTATTGGTAACTTTGCTTTTACACATGTGAAATATATAATTGAAAAGCTGTGATGTCAAGATGTTTTAACCCAAGTAACTGGTCTTTTAACTGTCTTCTCTTCATTTTCTTAACGCAACTGTAATAACGAGCATCATATTTTCAACTGATGTATGTTAGGCCTAAGCTAACGTAACACCCTTAGACCTAAGGTATTTGCTACATTTCTTTTACTAGAAAAATGAAACCATAAAAGGTTGTCTTGAACGATTATATTTTATTTTTTTGCCGTCAGATGAAATATAAAGCTGTTCGGCTTTGCTTTGTAGTCTTTCTATGCTAAATTCCTATTCTTAGAATTTTGGGCTCTAGTACTTCAGTAGATGACAATAGTTCGTTTGCAATCTTTGGAAAACAAATTTGCATTTGATAAAGTTATCATTGAAAGACATATTGCATTATAAATCTGGACATACTGTGTCTCTCTACTTTCTAATCTATTACTTTCTTTGG
>JAXCGZ010021525.1:30000-42154 GCA_037179515.1 Halocaridina rubra
CTGGGACAGGCAGAAACTGCCCTCATCAATAAAGACCCGGGCACGAGAAAACACCAAGACGAATAAAAAGAAAAAGGTTAAGGACAAGGCAGACATGAGGTAATATCACACAAAAGAAAACGACAGAAAGAAATAAACAGTCAAAGTACAGATATGGAGGACTAGGCTCTGAGATGACGATAGATCTGCTTTTTGAAAGATGAGAGGTCATAAGAATTAGGAAAGACAGAAGGAGGAAGAGAGTTCCAGAGTCTGGAGGTAGATGGGAAGAAGCAGTCACAGCACCGACCAATCTGCGAGCTACAAATCTCCACACAGTATCTGTGTAATGAGGACGTTTGGCGAGTGTTACTCGGCCTCGGCAGTGAGGGAAGGATGCAACTAACCAACTCATCAGAGTAGCAATGGAAGTAGTAGCGATGGCAAAGAGAAGGGGAAGATACCTTACAGATAAGAGAGAGAGAATCCAGATTAGAAGTAAGAGAAGGATCATTAATGAGTCTGACTGCCTTAGATTCAACCCTATCAAGTAGCACCCCAGATGTGTGAGCACTATTCTAACCATGGACGGAAAAGACCTTTATAAATTTTAAGTAACTGTAAAGAGGAAAAGTAATGACGAAAACGAAACAAATCCACCAATTTTTGAGATGAAGATTTAGAAATTTAGATTTTGTGATTCCTCCAAGACAAGTTAGAGGCTATATGGATTCCTAATATGTTGATAGTATTAAGAGGTAAATTTTGTTAGTTTCGAAGACAATAGGGTTATCAGGAGGAGAAGATAAAGAGATAGCCAGGAACTTTGTCTTGGAGGCATTGAATTTAACTAAATTTTGAGTGCCCCACTCAGATACTCTCTGCAAATCGGAGTTAAGAGTTGAAGAAAGAGTTATACGAGACTGATTACGAGTAACAGATGAAGGTTGTGAAGAAAAGGCTGAGGAAAAGTGAAGGGTAGAATCATCAGCAAAGGCATGAAAAAGAGAGCAAGATGGGGACTGTAGAAGATCATTGATGAAGAGAAGGAGCAGAGTAGGTGACAGAACAAAGCCCTGTGGAACACCACTGGTAACAGAGAGAGGGCTAGATGTCGCGCTATCAACAACTACTGATATGAAATGGCTAGAAAGAAAACTGGAAATCAGAGATCAGAAAGAAGGGGTAAAGCCATAGGCAGGGTGTTTGGCCAACAAAGCCTTGTGACAGACTCTGCCAAAACCCTTAAAGATGTCAAGAGCGATGACAAAGGATTCCCCATAGTTCCTCAGAGAAGATGACCATACATGAGTAAGATAAGAGAGGAGAACTCCAGTGGATCTTGCCTTGCGGAAGCTGTACTGGTGATATGGGATAAGTGAGTTAGATTCAAGGTGCTTCAAGAAGTGAGCATTGAGCAAAGTTTCGAAATCTTTAGCAATAGAGGAGATTAGGGCAATAGGTCAGTAGTTTGAAGGAATAGCGCGGTCACCCTTCTTAGGAACAGGTTGAACTACAGTATGCTTCCAAGATGAATGATAGATACTAGTTGACAGAATAAAGCGAAAAAGATGGCAAAGCACAGGAGCCAGTTCATCTGCAAACTCCTTAAGGAACCTTGCAGGGATACCATCGGGACCAGATGCCTTGTTTGTCTTTAGCGAGCGAAGAACCTTATGAACTTTGCATGAAGAAAGGATAAGGGAGGGCATAGGGTTAGAGAGGGGTAAAGACTGAGGAACAAGTGCGCTGGAATCGTTTATAGAAGAGTTGGCAGAAAAATGTAAACCAAAGAGAGTGGCTTTGTCAGTGGGAGAGCAAACTATAGAACCATCAGAACGAATGAGAGAGGGAAAGCTTGAGTTGCAGAAAGTTTTGGAGAGGTTTTTGGCTAAGGACCAGAAGCATTTGTCAGTGGGAGAGGAGTCAAGGTTATCAACATTCCTTCTTATATAGGAAGCCTTAGACCTTCGAATCTGAGCAGTAAAGAGATTCCTAGCTACAATAAAAGCAAAGAGAGTTAAATCAGAAGGAGAGACTTGGTAAGACCGGTGTGCCCAATTCCTTGCTTGGATAGCCATGGAGCAGGCTCGGTCAAACCAAGGTTTAGGGGGAGAGAAAGTTTTTGTAGAAGAGGGGATGTAAGCCTTGGCAACTTTTAGAGCTACCTGATCAGGGTTGCAGGACCGAGAGCAGTAGTCATCCTATGGGAAGTCAAAGAGGAAATTATGCAAATTTTCGTGTTCAGTACGCTCAAAGTGCCAAAGGCGGCACTGAGTAGATGAGATTGGTGAAGGGGGAGCGAAAATGGAAGAGACTGAATCATAAAGTAGTCAGATTTACCAAGAGGGGAAAGCACAGAACATGAGTAGTTTGAAGGGTTAGAAGTAAAAAATAGGTCAAGAGTGTTTGCTGCATGTTCGTGACGATCAGGAACACGAGTAGGATGTTTGATAATTTGTTCCAGATCATGAGTAATAGAGAAAGCAAGGGCTTCACTTCCTTCCACATCAGTGTGAGAAGAATAAAGTTAATCACTGTGGTGTACATTTACGTCTCCAATATAGAGAACTTTAACATGTGGGTGAGATGATAGCAAGGACTCATGGCACGAGGACAGATATTCAATGAATGACACAAACTCGGTGGAGTTTGGAGAACAGTAGCAGAAGCAAAGGAAGATAGTGGTAGTGGAGAGATAGACTTTTAGCCAGAGAACATCAAAGTCAGGAGATTCAAGGTCCATGAGCCTCGCAGTAGGAGTGTTAGTATTGCAGTAGGCACTGACCCGACCTTTGGAATGAGAACGAGTATGCAGATTATAGTGAGAGATTTGAAATGGGTTAGTGGAAGAATGTATAGACAGTTGGGTTACAGATAGGAGGAGGAGGTTAGGGAGGAAAGTAACCAAGTACTGTACCACAGACGAAAGATTAGAGTTCAGCACACGACTGTTAGAATCGTGAAGAGTGAAAGAAGTAGATCTATTGAGAGGTGCAAGGTTAGGGGCAGAACCATTACTACCACCAGGCGTGTCTGCCTTCAAGCCAATAGTGGAGTCAACACGATCCCCGGAGATTCTTAGCATCCCTCTTTGCCGGGAACTTAGGACCATTAGCTGTGGACCTTCCATAAATAACGAAAAAGTGAGGAAAAAGAGAGAAAAAGAGACAGATGTGGGGATTGTTGTGACTTGTCAAATGTAATGGAATAGTAAGAGATGTGTAATGAATACATCAGAATATTCAGTGTAGATGTAGACATGAGAAAAAAGCGTTCTATAGGAAGACTCAACCCGGAACTGACTGGACCAGTCCTAGTTGCATCCTGATACATGCATGTACGCATACCAGCATTCATGCATACATATGCACCTATTTACACACATGCATACATACATACATTTATCCATATATCCATAAATTCATCCAGTCATTCATATATACATACATATATGCATATATGTATACATACATTTATCTATCCATCCATCTATATATGCATGCATACATACAGCTATGCATACAAATACATGCATGCATACATATATACATACATACACACATGCTCACATACATACGTACATACATATATGCATGCATGCACATATGTGCACATACATGCATACATACGTACATACATGCATACATACACTCATACAGTGCACAAAACTTAATACAAGAATTATGTTTTCACAGAAATATAAATTGCACCTTTATGCATACATACATGCATGCACGCATACCAGCATACATACATGCATACATACGTACCGACATGCACACACATACATACGTATATTTATTCATATATCCATGCATTCATCCATGCATTCATCCATGCATTCATATGTACTACATACACTTATCTATCCATCCATCCATATATACATACATACATACATACATACATACATACATACATGCATACATACATGCATACATGCATACATACATGCATACATACATACATACATACATACATACATACATACATACATACATACATACATACATACATACATACATACATACATACATACATACATACATACATACATACATACATACTGGTATATATACCTATATATACACACATACATGCATATATACAGTACACAAAACATAATAAATTCACAATGCATTCACAGAAATATAAAAATGTTAATTACAAGTTGCCTCCCTCCCACACTGCCGAGGCCGCGTAACACTCTCCAAACGGCCTCATCTCACAGGCACTGTGTGGAGATTTGTAGCTCACGGATTGGTCGGTGCAACGACTGCTTCTTCCCATCTACCTCCAGACTCTGGAACTCTCTTCCTCCTTCTGTCTTTCCTAATTCTTATGACCTTTCATCCTTCAAAAAGCAGATCTATCATCATCTTAGAGCCTATTCCTCCATATCTCTGGGTCCTCTGTACTTTGACTGTTTATTTCTGTCTGTCGTTCTCCTTTGTGTGACATTGCCTCATCTCTGCCTTGTCCTTAACCTTTTTCTTTTCCTTCGTCTTGGTATTTTCTCGTGCCCAGGCCTTTATTGATGAGGGCAGTTTCTGCCTGTCCCGGTGTCACACTCATAAAAAGAAATAATAATCCAGCACAGTTATAAAAAAGGATACAATGTGAATGGTCTCAATTTCATATGTGAGTGCCATTCTTTGGGACCCCTTACCACCATGAGGGGTATAATGTTGCTTACGTGGTGTTGTTGCATGAAATGTTTTATCATAATGTTTTTCTTCTGTAATAACTTCTTAGAAGGGATTGGCATTTTATAAATTTATATAACCAGTAGAAAATAAGGAAATAAATTATTTTACGTCTCACAATAACTAGACAAACAAACAAACAAAATATATACCACGTATGAGTAGCACTTGGAGAACTGGGATAATGCCCCCAACGTCCTCATTCCTTCGACTCTCTCTCTCTCTCTCTCTCTCTCTCTCTCTCTCTCTCTCTCTCTCTCTCTCTCTCTCTCTCTCTCTCTCTCTCTCTCTCTCTCTCTCTCTCTCTCTCTCTCTCTCTCTCTCTCTCTCTCTCTCTCTCTCTCTCTCTCTCAATGGCTCCCTGTTGTTCGTGCATGTAAGCTGTCAGACGTAAAATAAACCTATATAATAATTATAAAATGAAAAAAAGATCGGCTAAAATATATTCATAAATTACACAATGCATAGAAAACGGATACGTCTGTAAGAATGGGTACTCAAAAGCTATTTAAAGTTAAAAATTTTACAATGAATATAAGTTCATTTGACAACGAAACCTGATGAGAAGATGGGGATGATATAAAATTATATTTTAAGGTACACTGCATAATGAAAACCCGAATTTCTCAGCGAAAATGAATTTTTTTAGGGACTCTGACTTAAAAAAAAAATAGAGAAGAAGGTTTAAATCTATAAAAATATTCATCCATGTTTTCAGTTTTATGTAATATGATCATAGTTTTTTTTATTCAAATAATTCTCGTATTATTACAAGCCGTTCATTAATATCTGTGATGCATAGTAAATTATGAAAATAAAGGTAATCAGATACCGTTTATAGATAAAAAATCTTTTATTGGTAGTTCTCATTTAATGGATTTCAAAGTGTATTAATGAAAATAAAAATTAGTCTAAGGCAGAACAAACACTGTAAATACCTATTTGTTAAACATAAGACAACTGTTGCAAGCATTTCACACAAAAAGGAAATTAAACTATGCAGGTCCAAGGTAACAGGGCCATCGTACAAGTTATGTGTATGTGCCTGTCTTTATTTTCATTAGCGTTCTCATGTACCTGTCACTATGAATTCACACTGTGTAACATCAGCCAATGATTAAACAAAGCCAGTAACTACATCTGCAACATTTACCTCTTTATAACAGACTCTATAGCAACTGTGTTTATAATTCGCTCCATTATACATACCAAATTAATACGAAGCACAAGTGAGACACTTGTCTAAAAGTATTGAACAAATTCAGTGGTATTGCTACATGATCGTGCATGCTGGAAAAAATAATAATATCTATCTATCTATGTATCTATCTATCTATGTATCTATGTATCTATCTATCTATCTATCTATCTATCTATCTATCTATCTATCTATCTATCTATCTATATATATATATATATATATATATATATATATATATATATATATATATATATATATATATATATATATATATATATATATATATATATATATATATATATATATATATATATATATATATATATATATATATATATATATATATATATATATATATATATATATATATATATATATATATATATATATATATATAAATATATATATATATATATATATATATATATATATATATATATATATATATATATATATATATATATATATATATATATATATATATATATATATGAATCATTTTTTACCCCGACATGGACTTGAGCCTATGACTTATAATTACTAAGTCAAGGCGCTAGGTTCAAGTCGGGGTCGGGGTAAAAAATTATACATGGTTTCATATATGTAATGTGCTTATTTTATATATATATATATATATATATATATATATATATATATATATATATATATATATATATATATATATATATATATATATATATATATATATATATATATATATATATAGTGTGTGTGTGTGTGTGTGTGTGTGTGTGTGTGTGTGTGTGTGTGTGTGTGTGTGTGTGTGTGTGTGTGTGTGATTACCTAATTGTGTTTACGGGAAAGAGCCCAAAGCTCGTATCTTCCCGTCTCCTGATCGGTTCCATTTTAGACTTAGTCATACTTATCATACATGTCCTTAAAACTATGGATTGAGATAGCATTAACTACCTCCTCGCTTAGCCAATTCCAATTATCAACTACTCTTACACTGAAAAAGTATTTCCTTACATCCTGCAAAGAAGTTTTCTTACGAAGCTTCAAACTATGACCTCTAGTTCTAGAGCCAGCCATATCAAAAAATCGATCCCTATCCACTCTATCATAACCATGAAGGAATTTAAAGACTGTCACCATATCCCCCCTCACTCTTCTAGCTTCGAGTGATGGTAAGTCTAATTCCCTCAGCCTCTCATCATAACTGAGATTGCGTATTTCTGGCACCAGTTTCGTGGCATGTCTTTGAACTTTTTCAAGCTTAGCTATGTGCTTTTTCAAGTGCGGATTCCAAAAGGGGGCTGCATATTCGAGCTTTGGCCTCACATAGGTTACATAAATATTTCTGAACATTTCCTTGTCCATGTGCCTGAAGGCTACCCTAACAATTGATAAGAATGCATATGCTGCCCTTACTATGCCATTTATATGTATTTTTGGAGACAAATCTGCCAGTATGTTTACTCCTAGATCTCTCTCAGTTTCTGTCTCTTGAAGTTGTACTCCAGCCACCGAGTAGTCAAGCTTGGGCCTTCTTGCACTTGTACCCATTCTCATTACCATACATTTTGAAGTATTGAATTTCATTGGCCACTTTTCTGACCACTCATGCAGATTATTTAGATCCTCCTGAAGTTCTCTACCATTGTTCTCGTTTTTTACTTTCTTCACAATCTTTGCATCATCTGCAAACATATTCATGAATGAATTTACAGACTCTGGTATGTCATTTACATATACAAGGAACAAAAGTGGCCCTAAAACTGAACCCTGTGGAACTCCACTACTAACTCTTCTCCATTCAGACACTGAGTGTCTTACTCTAACCCTCTGTTCCCTTCCTTCTAAGTAAGTTTTTATCCATTCCAAAACATTTCCACCTATTCTAGCCATTGATTGCAGCTTCCTAATAAGTCTCCCATGTGGAACAGTGTCAAACGCTTTCTGGAAGTCTAGGAATATGCAATCTGCCCAGCCCTCTCTTTCCTGTAAGATTTGGCTTACCTCATCATAAAATTCTAATAAGTTTGTTACTGTTGATCTACCTTCTCTGAAGCCATGTTGCCTCACTGACAAAAAGTTGAAGGATTCCAAGTGAAGAGAGATATGTTTCCTTAGTAGTTTCTCCATAAGTTTGCAAACTATGCTGGTCAAGGAAACTGGTCTATAGTTCAGAGCCGTATCCCTCCTTCCCTTTTTGAAGATAGGTATCACATTTGCTTGTTTCCAGCATCTTGGAATCTCCCCCGACTCCAGTGACTCCTTAAATATGATACTTAGTGCCACTGATATTGTGTTTGCGCATTTTTTAAGCACATGAGGGGATATGTCATCAGGACCTGTAGCTTTATGAACATCTAAATCCATCAGCGCTTTGCATACCTCTGTGGCTGTAAGGTTGATGTTCTCTAATACCGGCCCTTGAGCTTCTATCACTGCAATCTGAGGGGGAGGGGTATTTTCTACTGTAAATACTGACTGTGTGTGTGTGTGTGTGTGTGTGTGTGTGTGTGTGTGTGTGTGTGTGTGTGTGTGGTGTGTGTATGTGTGTGTGTGTGTGTGTGTGTGTGTGTGTGTGTGTGTGTGTGTGTGTGTGTGTGTGTGTGTGTGTGTGTGTGTGTGTATAAATCTGTTTCACGAGAATCTCGTGAATATTGCAAATTCGGATGACTATGGCTACGTAAGGAAATTGAAGGAAATTTTCGGGGATCCTTAATACTTTCAAGTGTGTTTATCTACTACTCATCTTCAGAGGTATCTCGAGGTGAGTGGTAGATAAAGATACTCGAATGTACAAATGATCTTAAAAAATACCTTTCAATATCCTTAAGTAGCCATAGCCATACTTATATATATATATATATATATATATATATATATATATATATATATATATATATATATATATATATATATATATATATATATATATATATAGTCTCCTTGGCAAAATGGTAGCGTCCTCGACCCTGAGGCGGCAGGTCGAGGGGTTCGCGCCTCGTCACGTAGTGAGGTTAGTAAGGGCATACACTCAGGGTAGCGATTGCATCTGCCAAAATAAGTCCTTCTCAAGAAGGCAACCACCCTAGCCCTTAATAGAAATGGGAGTTCGTGACGTAAAAACCGAAACAAACAAACATATATAAATATATATATATATATATATATATATATATATATATATATATATATATATATATATATATATATATATATATATATGAAGCATAGATCACGCCCATGAATGTCCCATGTGCAGGCTTAAATTCTGAAGTGGGTTTCTCTGTTATAAGATTAAGCCCAAAATTGGCGGAGAAACTTGAATTGTTTAGCTTGTCCCCACACAATACATTATGGGGTGTTCCCCCTTCTCTGAAAGCCTATTGGTGGAGGCATGACCAAGTGCCTGTCCAGAGGTATTAAAAAGGGTCAAACAGTTTGCGAGAAAAGTAGAGTATTGTTGGCGCCGATACAGATAACATTGCGTTAAGAGGACGGGGGCATTGAGGCCTAGAGGAACAATGTAGTGTTAAGTAACATTGCATATCTATCACCTTGCATGATCGAGACATTGCGTGGATTGTAGAAGAATATAATAATATCTACAAGAGAGTGGTGGCAGCAAAAGTACAACTAAATACACGACAGTTAAGTACTACTAAAAAATACGACAGTGATATACCGCAGGCACGAATACTAAATACCACACACACACACACACACACACACACACACACACACACACACACACACACACACACACACACACACACACACACACACACACACACACACACACACACACACACACTACATACATACATATATATATATATATATATATATATATATATATATATATATATATATATATATATATATATATATATATATATATATATATATATATATATATATATATATATATATATATATATATATATATATATATATATATATATATATATATATATATATATATATATATATATATATATATATATATATATATATATATATATATATATATATATATATATATATATATATATATATATATATATATATATATATATATATATATATATATATATATATATATATATATATATATATATATATATATATATATATATATATATATATATATATATATATATATATATATATATATATATATATATATATATATATATATATATATATATATATATATATATATATATATATATATATATATATATATATATATATATATATATATATATATATATATATATATATATATATATATATATATATATATATATATATATATATATATATATATATATATATATATATATATATATATATATATATATATATATATATATATATATATATATATATATATATATATATATATATATATATATATATATATATATATATATATATATATATATATATATATATATATATATATATATATATATATATATATATATATATATATATATATATATATATATATATATATATATATATATATATATATATATATATATATATATATATATATATATATATATATATATATATATATATATATATATATATATATATATATATATATATATATATATATATATATATATATATATATATATATATATATATATATATATATATATATATATATATATATATATATATATATATATATATATATATATATATATATATATATATATATATATATATATATATATATATATATATATATATATATATATATATATATATATATATATATATATATATATATATATATATATATATATATATATATATATATATATATATATATATATATATATATATATATATATATATATATATATATATATATATATATATATATATATATATATATATATATATATATATATATATATATATATATATATATATATATATATATATATATATATATATATATATATATATATATATATATATATATATATATATATATATATATATATATATATATATATTATATATATATATATATATATATATATATATATATATATATATATATATATATATATATATATATATATATATATATATATATATATATATATATATATATATATATATATATATATATATATATATATATATATATATATATATATATATATATATATATATATATATATATATATATATATATATATATATATATATATATATATATATATATATATATATATATATATATATATATATATATATATATATATATATATATATATATATATATATATATATATATATATATATATATATATATATATATATATATATATATATATATATATATATATATATATATATATATATATATATATATATATATATATATATATATATATATATATATATATATATATATATATATATATATATATATATATATATATATATATATATATATATATATATATATATATATATATATATATATATATATATATATATATATATATATATATATATATATATATATATATATATATATATATATATATATATATATATATATATATATATATATATATATATATATATATATATATATATATATATATATATATATATATATATATATATATATATATATATATATATATATATATATATATATATATATATATATATATATATATATATATATATATATATATATATATATATATATATATATATATATATATATATATATATATATATATATATATATATATATATATATATATATATATATATATATATATATATATATATATATATATATATATATATATATATATATATATATATATATATATATATATATATATATATATATATATATATATATATATATATATATATATATATATATATATATTTATATATATATATATATATATATATATATATATATATATATATATATATATATATATATATATATATATATATATATATATATATATATATATATATATATATATATATATATATATATATATATATATATATATATATATATATATATATATATATATATATATATATATATATATATATATATATATATATATATATATATATATATATATATATATATATATATATATATATATATATATATATATATATATATATATATATATATATATATATATATATATATATATATATATAGATATATATATATATATATATATATATATATATATATATATAT